>RCUC01100171.1:0-17702 GCA_003697995.1 Taxidea taxus jeffersonii | reverse complement strand
TTCTTGGCTCTATCTTATATAATCATTTCATATAGTAGTAAACACTTGAATGTCCAAAATCTTCACTGAAAGAAAATTACCTTCTTCAATGGGGTTTTCAAATTTCAAACCTGAGGAGTTAATCTCTCTCTTGTCTGTATTTTTATTCGTGCAAAGAAAAAGAAAAAGCATTTACCACAAAATCATGGCCTTAAGAATATCCAGTGATTCTTCTTTTAAGTTTACCTGCTTGATTCATGGATGATGCATCACTGAAGGATGAGATAAAGGAGAAGGAGTGTTTCTAAGTGTCAAACAAGTGACTTCTGCTCATTTTCCTTACACAGCTGACAATAATCAAAGCTCAAAGTCATTACTTCTGTGCCACAAATATAGATGCTTTCTTTCTATTTGCCCTGAGTAAGGTCAGCTTACCCTGGTTCATGTTTTAATGCTGTAATTAGCTCATAACTTAATAAGGATTCTTATCATCTAAGCCTTCACAAAATCTGATGCACAAAATGTGAGACTGTGGACAGCCTGATGTAATGATATGGATTCCTATGATATACTGGAGCAGAATTGATTTGTTTCCAATTATGAAATAAAATAGTAGAATTTACATTTCTTTTAGGATGAGAATTAATTCGCTTTTATTAAATATCTGATATGGCCAATTCAGACCCATTTTTTGGAACTTTTAGGAATTGTGAAAATAAGCTTTTTCTTGAGAGACCAATGGAGCAGTGACATATAATAGAAATGATAGAATCGAACAATTCAGATTTAGGACTGATTTTCTTTGGTTGGCAGTTCCCACAAAAGAACAAATCAAATGTTGGAGTTTGTGCCTATCTTTAATCAAATCTAAGGAGAGTAAATATAAAAAAAATAGAAGTCACTCGTAACATTCTGTATAAAGCTTCCAGATTTCCCATAGGCCAAGGCTAGAGCAGGATGTATAATCATGCCCGAAGCCAATAAGCCACCTAAGGACTGAAACGATAAAGATCTCTTTGCTCTGTAGGTTTGCCTCCTGTGTTTTCATAGCACTTTGTGCTTGACTGTATTTATTTATTCAGAAAATATTTATTGAGAACTTACATCATGCCAAATACTGGGCTAGGCTGGGGGCATACATTAATACCCTCATGGAGGATAACATTTCTCTCTCACAGGTTGTAATGAAATAATTGCACAATTAAATGAAAGCATACAATTAAAAACCTACTTGACAGGTGCTACTATACTTACAACAACAGTTTAATTATAATGATACCATGATAGAGTGTACCTAGTCTGGAAGGCAGGGATGGATAGTCTGAGGAAGTGATAGCTGAAGTAGGGATAAAAGTACATGCAGGTCTTATAGCAGAGGGGAGACTGGTCATGTGGGGGCCTAAAAAAGCCCCTGCTTAGCTGTACTGGACTATGAGAGCTAAGCCTAGAAAGACAGGTTACATAATGCAAGTCTGTTTTATATGGAGAATTTTCATTCTCATCCTTAAAGTAATGCAAAGCCATGAAATATTTGAAGAGGGTAAGGAGTCTGTAACAAACACATCTGCAATTTTAAAAGATGATTCTGAATATAGAATGGTGAAGAAATGGGAAAAGAATCACTCATTATTGTGAAGCAAGAGAAAGGAAGGAAAGTAAGCAGTTTTAATATTAATATTAAAATAGTCTGGTTTTAAGTAAGCATGATAGAGAGACTTCAGATATTTAGATCTTCTGTCCTTCTTCAACTTAAATGACAGAGCAGGGATAAAAAGTATAAACTCCTCAGGACTAAGAGAAAAGCAGCAGTCAGAGCTGATAGAGGAGTGGTAGCTAAAATAGGGGTCTGGGGTGGAAAGCCATAAGAAGCCACCAATTTATTCCAGAGTATCAACAAAGGCTCAGAATTTGGAAGCCTCAATCACCCCAGACAGTAGTTTGAGATGCTGGGCAAAAATGCGGACGTTGGTTTTAAAAACTGTGTTTGAATGGAGAAGACAGGAGATCCAGCTGGAGAGTCATGCAATTCTGTCTTCCCTCCCAACTATACCCCAATCTTCATTTTTTTTTTTTTTTGAGAAATTTACTGGTAGGAAATTTAGATCTTATTTACTCACATATTCATTTATTCATTCAATGGATATTTGTTAATTCCCTACGATGTACTAGGCAGTGAATAAAACAGATGATGGTTCCAGTCTTATTCTAGAAGGGGATAGAGATAAAATAAAGAAATAGTAAGTAAACAAGAAAAATATTAGTGACAAGAATTATGCAGAGGATTAAACATAGCATGATGCGATAGTGAGTGACTATCCATCAGCATGGCTGGTCAGGAAACATTAGTTTCATCACATTGGCTGGTCAGGAAACAGCCACAGGTATGGGTGACATCTCTAAAAATGGTAGTTAAGAGCCAATCTGCAAGATATTCTTTCTCCTACTATTCAAATTCCAGGATATCACAGAATATCTGGAATATATTGTCTATCTCCCCTAGAGGAAGAGAAACTAGACCTTCTTCTCTAAAAGGTCACAGATAAACAACCTCTAAACTAACATAGAGCTAACCCCAAAGTAAAAAGGAAAATAATAAGGACCTTATATTGAAACCTCAAGTTAACAATTACTACCTCCAAACCTAAAAGTTCCAGTCAGCTTTAGAGCTTTACATTTAAATATGAATGGACAGCCAAGGATAGCTATATACTCCAGGGGCACTACAGTTAAGACAGACTGATCAAAACAATTGGAAGACTACATCTGAGGTAAAAAAGAAAGTCAGGCAGCAGGAAAAAAGAAATTAAAAAAAACACAACTCTTTAAAAAAAACCTTGAATTAATATCCCCCAACACATAAGAGAAGTTATGTTTTTCCATAAATCAAAACCTGAATCCATGAAAATGAAACACGGTAAGAAAAAACCTTTGGAAATTAAAAATTTAAGTGCCAGTTTTGCAAAATCATGCCAGATATTTTCCCAGAACCAAGGAGAAAGAGGTAGAAAATTGAAAAGAGCACATAAGAAAATTAAAAGATCAGAACAGGCAATCTAAACGTGTGATAGAAATTTTAGCTCCTTTTCTTCACCATCTTGGTGTGTGCAATTGACTGTTCCTCCAGGACACAAGACTTTCAAGACCAGGCAGTTCCTGGCCAAGAAACAAATCAGAATCATCCCATTCCCCAGTAGATTTGGATGAAAACTGGTAATAAAATCAGGTAAAACTCCAAGGAGGCACTGGAGAAGAGCCAAGCCAGATTCATAAGGTATCACACATGAGATACCACACATATTTATGCTGTGTGAAGGTCACCTGTTCATATCTTATCACTCTGTAAACATCTCTACTACATGAACAATAGACATGTTTTATCTGGAAAATGATTTTTCCCTGTTACTATGTTTCTGCACCAGTAGGTTGATTCAGTAATAAATATGTGAGGCTTTTTGTTTGAAAAAAAAATGGTAAAGGTGTGATAGAAATTTTAGTAAGGAAGAATGAGAGAGAGAGAGAGAGAGAGGGAGAAGAAATTATAAAATAGAAAAAAAAAAAACCCCAGATAATAAAGATTTGGCTCTTCAAATTAAAGGGCCCATGGAAAATCTTATGATGTGAAATAAATACTAGTAATAATTACAGACTATACCAAGGCACATAGTTGGGAAATTTAGGACATGAGAAAAGATATCTAATGACAGTTTACAGAGTAAAAGGACAGGTAGTGTACAAAAAATAGAGAGTTATAATGGTGGGAGGGAATCTCAATAGCATCAGTTAGAAGACAGAAGATAGTGGAGCTATAACTTCATAATTTGAAGAAAACAGTATTTTCATTTTGTAAATCTCTTCCTAGCCAAATTCTAAATCAAGTGTAAGAGTAGAACAAACAAAACAAGGATTCAACCTCCCATTGTATTTCAGCTGAGGAAACTATTGAAGGATGGACTCCGAAAAAATGATTAACTCAAGAAAGTAAAAGAAACCAGAAGATTCCGAATTAAAAGCTGTTGAACCAAACACCAGTGATGACTCTTGGCAATTCCAGAATGACAACTGAGCAGCAGGCTTAGGAAATATTCTGTCTAAACTGGAGCGGGAGGATAAGACTTTGGGAAGGAGATCTCAGGGAAATGAAAAGGAAAGCAATGATAGGTGATTGATATATGAACATTCATATAATAATATTGGTAGGTATTTGACACATGTACTGGAGAAGTTAATAAACTCATAATAAATGTTAGAGCATGTTGAAAATTAAGAAAAGTGGGAAAAGAATCCACTTTTTCTGGGAGAAATTAAAATATTCAAAAAGGAAAACGCTACTTGACTATGTAATGAATACTATTAAGAAAGTCATAGTAACGTTAGCAATGGCTATTGAATTAATGAAAAATTCGATATTACTCAATGGGAGAAGGAAAGTAGAAAAGGCTGTGGTTGGTGGTGTAAGAGAACTAAACCTTCATCTAATTTGATGGAAGTCAGTAAACAATTTCTAAAGTTATAAATGAGTAATTTTTAGGGTAATAATTTAATCATTTTTGAACAAAGTAACAGTCATGTCCATGAGTTAAAATTAAATCTAAATATATTAGCTGTATGAAATTGGGATTGGTTAACTTGCTTTTGTTAAAATTATTTGTGTCTGTTTATAAAAACAATATAACTTACAAGTATGTTTGACTTTCACACAATTTTTTTTTTGAGATTTTATTTTAAAATAATCCTACACCAAACATGGGGCTCAAACTCACAACCCCAAGATCAAGAGTCACATATTCTACTGACTGTGGCAGCCAGATACCCTGACTTTCACAGAATTTAGAAGGGATTAAAAATAAGTTATTGTTTTCAAATGATGCCTCCTTTAGTAGAACTGTAGGGTCTTGTTAACACTATCCTTTAAAATGAAATTATAAACAAAGCTCTCATTAGTGATAATGTTAGTGGTTTCTCCTCCTGAAGCAACTACTGCCATTGTGTCTGTAACCACAAATATGTATAAGAAACGAAGTACCTTTTCATTTGAGAGAAGATAACACCACAGTGTTTCTCAGGGTGTGTATTTTATGGATCCACTTAACAAACGTATATTGAATAGCCACAAGACAACTGTCTTTTAGGAATGAATGATACAGAAAGGAGCAAAACAGATGAATAGCCTGTCCTCATGAAATTTATATTCTAATAAGACAAGGAACAATATATAGATCTAAATATATAGTAAAGTATGCAAAACATTAATAGTAATAAGTGTTATGAAGATGAAGAAAAAAGGATTGGGAATTTAGGGAGAGTGTATTTGCCATTTTAAATATGGTGGTTAGGGAAAACCTTACTGAGAAGACATTTTAGTAAAGATCCAAGGGAACTAAGGGAGCTAGTGATGAGGATATCTGGAGGAAGAACATTCCAGGCTGAGAATGTCAAATACATAGGCTCTGCACTGGGACCATGCCACACATGGTTATGAAACAGTAAAGAGGCTGATCTGACTTTCATGCATTGAGTGAAGGGTGAGTGGTAGCATGAAACACTAAAGTTATTAAGTTTCACGATGTTATGTAGCACCACAGACCATTGTAAGGACTTTGGATTTTACTCTTAACAGAGAAATAAGGTCTAGCTTAGAGACCCAGTTAGCTACTGTGCTGAGAAAAGATTGAAGAGGAGCAAAGGTCAAAGTCAAAAGATCAGTTGGAAAGCTGTCTAATAATCCAGATGAGAAGTTATGGCAACTTGAACCTGAGGGATAATTATGGGCTTGAAAGGGTCTGTTTGAACTCTAGATATATTTTTGAAGGTAGAACTAACAGGATTTGCTGATGAATTAGATGTAATGAGGAGAAAGATGGATAAAGAACTCTAACATTTTTGTCCCAAGAACTTGAAAGGATGTGGTTGTTGCTAACTGAAATGGGAAAGGCAGGTCATTTCTGGTGTTTTGTTGGTAATGGTAGGGAAGATCTGGACTCCGTTTTGAACATGACTGTTATACATATATCCAAGCCTATTATGTGAATATAAATGTGAAGGTAAAGGTTCAAGCTAGAGACATATTTTGGAAGCGAATAAAATATCTAAAGTCAAGAGACTGGGTGTAATTATCAGTTGTGACAAATTCAAGGATTGAGAAGAGTTTCAAGGACATTTTAATATTAAGAGGGCAGGGAGCAGAAGAGGAACAAGTAGATAGAGAAAGAGGAAAACCATGACTTATACTGTTTCTACCACCTTCTGCATCATCCGTAAGTCTAAGAAGTTGTAGAACAGCCTCTTGAAGGCATTGCTGAGGTGCCAGCTAAGAGCTGACATCTTAGGAGGGAGAGGAGCTGTTCTCCAGGACACAACCAAGAAGCTCTGCTTACCGTCACTTCCAGTGACTGACTTATGGGGAACTCATGTTTCCCTCTCTACTACATTGAGCCCCGTGGTCGGGAAGTCTTGTGTCCTAAACGGGCATACTTCTATCAGAAGACAGAATAAGTTATGAAAAACTTAAAGCAATGGCTGATGCCTTCTAAGTTTGGATTCTTTGTGTCAGCAGATCAGCAGGTGAAGAAAGGACTCATCATGACATCAGACAGTAAAAAAACCAAGAGAGTATGATGTTGTGATTCAATAGAAGGTAGTGGTTCAACCAGGAGGAAGTAATCAACTGCCAAATGCTTAATTGTTATATCAGAAAAATGTAGCCTGAAAAGTTAACTTTGGACTTGGTAAAATGGAAGTTGCAGGGGGTCTTGGTAAGAGTAGTTTCAGTAGAATAGTATCTGGAAAATTCAACTTAATTTAAGTTAATTGGGTTCATGGAAAGGTGAAAGAAAAATCAGACAGTTAAGAGAGATAACTCTTTAGTGGACTCTGCTCCAGAGAAGAAATAAAGAGGTTACTAGAAGGTAATAATGGGTCTGTACAGGGTTGGAGGAGAGATGGAATCAAAATGGTAAATGCATACAAATGAAAGACCATGTAGAGACAGAATAAATGATGAGGAGAGATTAGCTGAAGCAGTTTTCTTAGGGAAACAAGAAGAAATGAGATTTCATGTTCCAACAGAAAGATTGGCCTGGGGAGCACCAGTGGTTTATTCACAGTCACAGGAGAGAAGGCAGAGAATATGGGCACAAATGAATGCAGGGGCACACATAAAGGGTGGTGCTTTAGGGACTTCTGCTTTAATTCTCAATGAAATAGGAGGCGAGGTCATCAACTGAGAGTGGAATGCAGTTGTTGGGGATTTGAAGAAAGCCAGCATCTAGACCAAGAATGTTTGCAGCATTTTTTCCCCTACGCTTTTATACTTGATTTTCAATTTATCATGTCATTCGATGCCAAAGACGTGGAGAATACAAGCATCATTCATCACCTACATCACTGCCTCACTGGTTCCAGTTGCACCATTCCCTTCCTGGATTATTGCAGTCATTTCCTAATTGGTATCTTGCTTTCACCCCTGGTCTTGCTATGGTCCATCGAGAAAAATAGCTAGAGAGACCCTTTCAAAACATGTCAGATGACATCACTCCTCTGCTCAAAACCTCAGCGGCTTCCCGTTGTACTCAGAACAGAAGCCCAAACCTGACAATGAATTTACAAGGACCTATGTGGTTTTAGCCCCTTATTCCTCTGGGACATCATCTCCAATCACTCTGTCACTTGCTCACTGGAGTCTTTGGTATTCCTGGAACATGTCTGATGTGTTCCTTCCTTTGGGCATCTGCACTGTCTGATTTTCTGTCTGGAAAGCCCTCCCATAGATATTTGTATGACTACATGCATGCACCTGACCTACCCACCAAATTTTGCAAATAACATGTTCCAGCAAGCACATGTTCCTTTTCCTCCTTTTTTCCCCATAATACTTGAAGTTTCCTAATGTATAATTTACCTATTTTTAAATTGTCTTCCCATGCTAGAAGATAAACTCCATAAAGCCACAGGTTTTTGTGTTGATGCTGCCTGTGCAACAGTCCTTAGAACAGTACCTGAAATTTAGGGAGCACTCAATAAATATTTTTTGAGTGAATGGGAGAGAGTGGATGGATTAAGGAAATACAGCAGGATTAATTGGCAAAATTAAGGGCCCATTCGAGGCTAGCAATCACACATTGAACCTCTACCATGGGCTGTGTTGGTAGGATGAATTGATAAGATGTTTGGGGTTGGTGAAGGGGTGAAGAAGGCTTGAAATAATTCCAAGGGCTGCAGCAATAACAATAAGTAATCACGTGTGAGTGAATTGCCTTACAAAGAGTTTGGGTGCAATTAGTTTCTGGGTTTTTCCTCTGCCCTGTATAGGTTTGAGGCTAGTGCTAAATTGCTTCTGAAGTTAGCTTATTGAGTTGAAGCTGTGGCAAATTATTGGCCTTTCTGGAGTTCTTTTTGTGCTCATCTGCCTCTGAGTGAAATCGACTATTGACAAACATTTTGCCGGAATAGAAGGTTTTAAAGGCTGTGGCACTGGAATAATCTGAAAACAAAACAAAACAATTATTTATTGCTCTGAAAAAATGACCTTTGTACTTGGGTGTGTGTGTGTGTGTGTGTGTGTATTTCATGTATGCCCCAATATTGAAAACACTACAGAGCCCATGGAATGGCTCCTTTAATATCATATGGGGAATTTCTGTATAGGCTCTCTTCCTGGACTTTAAGCTGATGGGATGACTCTATGGCATCACGATCGTCCACACTTTATTGTACTCAAGAAGGAAATGATGTATTTGGTTTAGACAATATATAGAATGAGGACATGATAGTACTTTCAACTATAAATTTTGATACATTTCTTTCTTTGGGAAAACCGATTCATTTATTTCTCCTTTTCAACTCTCTCTTACACACACACACACACACACACACACACACACAGTCATTGCCACAAACTTTGCATTTTTCAGGTGATTGGAAAATGCAGTCAGAGCAATTTGAAAATCTTAACTCTCTTCAAGTTTGTATAACAGCAGTGGGCTGTGTGTATAATTCCCTTGTTGTCAGCTGGCAGAAGTAGAAGCCCAGGGGTGATCTGAAGGAGAGAAACATTTGCTAAATATTGGCTCACTCTTTTAATACCACCTTTGTCTGTTAAGTTAAAGCATTAATTATAATAAAGTGATCTACCCTAAAACTGAAAAGTGTCATAGCAGAAAGTCAAATAACCCATTAATTATTCTAACTTTAGGCACCAGATGATGTAACTAACAATATTTAACTTTATCTTTTTGAAAAAAGAAAAAAAAATCCTTGAAATAATATAGGTTTTAAAAAAGATTTTATTTATTTGAGAGAGAGAGAAAGAGCACCTGTGCACGTGGAGGGGCAGAGAGGTAGAGGCAGAGGGAGAAGACAGTCTTAAGTAGACTCCCCACTGAGTGCAGAGCATGACGTGAGGCTTGCTCCCAAGACCCTGAGATCATGACCTGAGCCAAAACCAAGAGTCAGGGGCTCAACTGACTGTGCCACCCAGGCACCCCTGGAATAATGTAATTTTAAAAACAAAGAACTAGAATTACTTTGGGGGATATTATTTTGTGGAAGACAGCATGATGTCACTTTTAACCACAGAAAAAAATCTTTTCTCCTGCTGTTCATTTTTTAGAAGAGAAAATTAATTTATAATCCCTTTGATGGTCTTTGTTTTCATTAAATCAATTACTATTTCATTTTGAGGTCAGAGGTGCTGAAAGAGATGTCAGTGACATCATCCTTCAGTTGTAAAACCAGCCCAGTGGGGGCTTCTTCTTCTTCTTCTTCTTCTTTTTTTAATTTAAAGAGGATTGTTGTAATAATTTTCCTGCACTAAATAGTACATTGCAGAAAATAAAACAGAACTAGCATAATAAAGAATAACCAAAGACAAAAGGAAAAATTCATTTTAGAAAAAATAACTTTAGCTGTGACATTGTCTTTTTACACGAGTAGAAGTTGAATCATCATTCTCAGGTAGTAATTCTCGGCTTTCAGGTATGTGAGGATCACCTACATGTTT
Source organism: Taxidea taxus jeffersonii (assembly GCA_003697995.1). Lineage (NCBI taxonomy): Eukaryota > Metazoa > Chordata > Mammalia > Carnivora > Mustelidae > Taxidea > Taxidea taxus. The sequence continues at coordinate 7,726 of RCUC01100171.1, read as the reverse complement.
GGGCCTTGTGGAGGGCCATGTGTCATTCTAGCAGAGGTTAGGCCTCAGTGGGGATGGGATGCAGCCCAGGATCTGCATTTTCACAAGGATTCCAGATAATTCTCATTCTAGTGATTTTGGTTTGAGAAACACTATTCTAAATGATGAGCTTTTTTTTTTTCTTTTCACCCCAGCTAAGCCCAGGTATCCTCACCTAGCCTGAGACTAACCAGAATGTTTTTTTCAAAGAAACGCAAAGAGCAGGGACAAACAAATAAGCAATCTTTCTTTTCTGTAAGGAGAATTAAAAGGCTCAAATGACAAATGTCTGGCTCTTGGAACATCTTATTGGGAATTACTTTTGTTCATCTTACACATGTGCATGTCCTCATCTATATATCGTTACTGGAAGGTCAGGAGAGAGTAAGAGAACAAGAGGGCACTGGGATCCTCAAGGGCTGCGATGTTAGGAAAGGAGGAAAGACACTGAAAGAGAAGGCTAGAAGCTGACGAAAACTTCTGGGGCTTTACAAGCATGTAAGAGTTGTATATTCAATATTCACTTAGGCAGGAGATAAATCAAAGTATTTCTGATTTCATAGCTGCTACAAACAGAGTTTTCAAGTTTTGTGAGTTTGCTTGTTTTCTCATTGTGGTTGGTATTGTATAACTTTGTATGACTTTACATAAAGTCTTTTCTTTGCATAAGGGAGTTTTGGTCTCAGATAATTCATTAATTTAGGCTTCTTTAGATACACAATATACAAATAAACAAGAATCTGTCTACAGATTTCCTTCCTCCCTTCTTCTCTTCCTCCCTGTCCTCTTTCTTCCCCTCCTCTCCCTGCCCATCCTCCTCCACTGCTCTTCCTTCTCTCCTTCCCTCTCTCTCTCTCTCTCTCTCTCTCTCTCACACACACACACACACACACACACACACACACGAGACATATTTAATTAGGTACTTTTCTTATTTCTGCCTTAGTAGTGAAAATTGGGCATCATCTTATGCTCTGTTTTAATTGGTGAAAGAAAGACTGGTTTCAGCATTTCTATAGAGAGAAAGAATTAGGTTGCATCAAGGCGCCAGGAATAATAACATTACAAATGGAGGCATGAAATCAGAATGGATGATTTAGAATTGACAGAGAAGGAATTTTGACCTTTTTTATAACATACATGAAAAAAAAAAAAAGGAAAACATAACAGAGGTTGGAAATCAAAAGGAATATTGAATAGAGTGCCCAAACTTTGTTGCAAAGTTGAGTTGGTTAAAAAATAGAGGGATGTGCAATATGCCCCTTCTCTGGTTTCATTTAGTATCCCATCCACTCTGAGCTTTTGGAGATTTAAACATCAACAAATAGCTTTATGACTTCAGTTTGAGAAGTGTGGGCAGGGATTGATATGATGTATAAATCTTGCCAAAATGTTCTGAGATACTCTCTTTTGGCAGAAAGAACAATAGATGCAGGAACCTGATCAGGTGTAATTGAAACCAGACTCCACCATGATAGATGAGGTAGAATTTTTTTTCTACAAATAAACGAGTACCCTCAATATGGAATTTGCAGTACCTGTGGGACTGCTTCTAGCCTCTTACTTTGGCTGAAGGCTTTTAATAGAAAGTAGAGGATAGTGCATACCTCCTCATTAATCAAAGGTAGAATAACATCTATAAATATTGCTTGCCATTGTAGGGGGGATTGTATTGCATATTTAAAATAGAGGTGACTGGGTGGCCCCATCAGTTAAGTGGCTGACTTTTAATTTTTAGCTCAGGTCATGATCTCAGGGTCCTGGGATCCAGCTCCAGGTCTTGGGCTCCCTGTTCAGGGGGGAGTCTGCTTGAGTATTCTCTGTCTCCCTCTCCCTCTGCCACTCCCTCCTCTCTCTCTAAAATAAATAAATCTTCAAAAATACATTAAATATTCAATGAATTAATGATACATCTTAGTGTTACTTTCCCAGAATTTTCATTTAGAATACCTTTTCTAGGAGTACCTGGGTGGCTCAGTGGGTTAAGCCTCTGCCTTCAGCTCAGGTCATGATCCCAGGGTCCTGGGATCGAGCCCTGCATCAGGCTCTCTGCTCAGCAGGGAGCCTGCTTCTCTCTCTCTCTGCCTGCCTCTCTGCTTACTTGTGATCTCTGCCTGTCAAATAAATAAATAAATAAATAAATAAATAAAATCTTAAAAAAAAAAGAATACCTTTTCTAGATCTTAAAATCCATTTATTACATAATGATTTTAGGATTGATTCTGTTCATCTTGGGAGAAATACCTTCAGTGCTCTAGTTTGGTGATTTTATCAACTAAAGCTAGAAACTTTAGAACATATATGTAAGAAATAAAGAAAATGCAGCAAGATCATTGACTGATATCCTTACACAAATGCAAACATGTATTACTTGTTTTGATCAATATATATTTGTACCAGTCATATAAGAGACTTGAAAATAACTAGAAAAGTGACACTTAACCAAGGTTCATTTGAAGTTTCAAATTAAAATTATGTCATATGCTTTGCAAGCTACTTATCAATGAAAACTACATTTTTGCCTGGTTTATTTAATTTTTTTGGTACAATTTTCATATCCATCTTTATCCAGCATGAAACTGTTTCTATTCTCTTTCTTGTTTGCTTTTTGGGATATATCAGAAAGTGGGTTTGATTAACATAGTTATAGAAAAGAAAAAACAAAATTTTCAAATCAAAATAGCTAAAAGGAATGAAACAGAAAACTCCCATTTTAGATCTGAATAGTATTTATTTTAATGCTATTTATTTCATGATATATGATATTATATAATAATAATAATTCATTTTTGTATTTTTGAAATAACCACGCCTTACATTGAGTCACATGAAATGAATTTTATTTAAGTCACAACAGTCAAATGTAAAGAATTTTGAGATATTTGATCTATAAATGTATCACAGCTTCGTTTTCTGTTCCTGTTTTTATTGGGTAATGGTTTTGGAGTATTGAGAAATCTTTTATTCCTTTGGTTCATGATATAGTTTCTTATACACAGTGTCTTATAAATTTAGGTTGATGTGTGGCTCAGACCATTTATCCTTTCTCTGGTTATACTTGTATCTTGTAGGGATTTTGCAATAAATAATCAATTGTTGTGGTTTTATTATGGTATTTTTTTCTGAATTTCCTCTAAAGGATCATTTATTGGAAAGGAGAATAGGAAAAGATAATCTGAAATTCAAAGAGATCTCAGAAAACAAGAGGAAAAGATTTATTTGATAATATAGTAAAATATGAATTCATGAATTTTACAAGTTCCCCAAACAAAAATTTATTTCTATTACATGCTAGATTATGTTTCTTTAAAAATAGCAATTTTTCTGTCTTAAACAACACTCAGGATCAATCATAGACATTACAGAATGGAAGGCAGATGTAGAGGTCACCATTTAAGCAAGTTTTACTTGACCTGTTCCAAACTAATCTGTCTCTATCCTATTTCTAATAATCTCCAGGGATGGATATTTCAGAACCTCTTTCAGTAAAATGTTTCAATGCTTAAAAACTATGAGTATGGAACATTTTCTCTAGTTATTTATTTTATCATATGATTATAAAAGTAACAAATGTTCATTTGATATTTTGAAAGTTGCAGAAATTAATAAATTGTGAACACCCTCTCCCACTCCCATAATCTTCAGGATATCTAAATAATTCCTCTTGATATCATATTCTTTAGTTCTCTATGTGTTGGAAAAAGGAAATATCTAGGCATATTTCCCATTTTTATAGTTCCCTTCTTCACCTCAGGTTTTAATTTCTTAATTTCTGGAATTATGATACCTTTTTGTGCCCTTTCTAAATTCTTCATATCTCTCTTGTGTTGTGAAACTCCAAATGGATTAAACATTTTATTGGTTATTGTTAATATTGATTCTACATATTTTTCCTTTGGACCTTTGTTATTCTCTGGAAGTTCATTAAAATTTTGAAGGCTACATTCATTCCCTTTAAGCCATCAGAATATCAATTAATGCCTTTTATTAGGCTTTGAAACATACTGGAAATAATTTGACAGCTTAATAAAAGGGATAGTGAACCTAAATATATCTCTATTTGAAATTCCATAGCTTGCTAAAGTGTAATTACTAAGTGAATGCCTTATAATAATCCTCTTTGAAGGCTGAAATCATGGTTATGTTCAGGGGAATGGGGGAGGGAAAATAGATGGTTTATTGTTCTAAAAGCTAGGTAGATGGGTTAATTCACACTGAGAACATCTTGAAAAAAATATAATATATATATGAAACATACGTATCTATAAAACAATATATATACATATCATGTTTGTGTGTGCGTGTGTTTGCGTGTGTGTGTGTGTGTGTATAAGAAGTTCAAGAATACTTAGGAAAATTACTATGAGGCAATCATTCATATATTGACTCATTAGTAAATACTAACTAAATAATTACCATGGCGCTAACAGTACAGATATAAAAATGTATGTCATATTTTCTACTCTGGGGGAACTCACATTTTAGATAGAGAAGACTGGAAGGTGAACCAATAATTGCAGTACAATATGGGTAGATGAAAGTACAGAATGTGATGGAAGAACAGCTTGGGGTGTTCTTGGGAAGTCTATGAAAGACTTCATAGATGAAATGTCATTTGCATTCTTTTCTGTGCTTGGTACATATGATGCACACAGGAAGAGAGAATAAGAGAAGATAAGGAATTTTTTTTTTCCTGATGAAGAAATCTTATTTATAAAGAAAAATCTTATGTCTGAGTAAGGTTGTTCATGACACTATTTTATAGATAGTAAGCAAAAATTTGGTCATGATTTTTTTCTTGAATTTCATCAGTTTAAAGTATTTCTAAGTTCTTTTGTCTTTATTATTATTTTGAAACTAAGAATTGTTAAACACCTTTAAATTAATACTCATTAAATGAGTGTACTACAATGGAAAACCAAAGAGATTTAGTACTGTCTACTAACACTATCTAGAATTTTCCACTTTGTTTCTTGGCTTTTGGTTTCCATAAAATGATTAAGGTAAATTACATAATTTTGTTTTATTTCTCCCAACAAAAATACTCTTAAAATGTTTAACTAAACATATGGTAAGACATTGCTTCACATATTAGGATGATAAAAATCATCTTACTATTTTTTTTTTTTTTAAGAAGGCTTCACATCCAACATGGAGCCCAACATGGGGCTTGAACTCAAAATCCTAAGATCAAGACCTGAGCTAAGACCAAGAGTCAGATGCGTAACTGAGAGAGCCACCCAGGTGCCCCACTATTCTTTTGCTTGATTCTAAATTGAATATTGAGAGGAACAATGCTTTTGAGAGATGGAATGGAAATGTTTTGGTAAATAGTAGTAGGAGCAATGAAATATGATCCTTATAGTCCTTAAATAAAGAAAATGTTCAGCCTTACAAAGAGAGTTGGATATGGATATTCTTAAAGAAAAACAACTTCATTACAGCAGAGCTATGTTCAAGTATAGACAAGAAACATAGTATCAATCTATTATGTGAGAATTGTGGAGAGCTGTGCTCCATTCCCACTTTCTTCTTAGCAGTTATTCCAGATCCTAATTAAAAGTGGTTTTTATTATTGTTTAAATGTTCCACAGGGAAAGGCTTGTCACCTTTTAAAAATACTTTTGCAGAACAAAGTACCTCAATGTCATGACATAAGAATACAGGCAGGAAAAGACAAATGGGCTTTGTCAGTGTTTTCCCACGTGGATAAATCCAGAAGGAGAAGCTAATAAATCAGGAAGGGTCATTGCCTTGAAAAGAAACATTGTCCATTCCTGAATATTTAGACTTAAAGAGATGGGATGCATTCTCAGGGTCATTCCACCTTTCATCATTTCTGCATCAGGAGGGGCAGGGAGAGCTGAAGGCTAAACTAGGGCAAACAATAAAGCAAATTATGTTTAAATAATTTCAACTCAGAAAAAAGTTTCTATTTTTATAATGATGTACAAATACAAAAGAAACTCAGCATTTTCAAATTGGGTAGATAGATACGGATAAAAATTTGGCCAATGGTCAATAAAACCTGAAGGAAATGCAAGTGTAAAGTGTGCTAGAAGCAGTAATTTGTTTCAAATTTTGAAATTTTCCATTTAAGAAAATGTCTTCAAGAGGTTTAGTCATAATTTTCTATAATAAAGCTAAAAAGTAAAAATGATTCTAATATTTTATATAAGCAAAAGCACTTCCCAGAGGTAGCTAATTTTACATCTTAACTTATTGAGGAAATTATAAAATTATAATGCTTATTCTCAAATTTAATTACAGCATTATTTTGGAACTTAAATAACAGGTAGTTAAAATATTTAGTATGTTATTTATATTCTTTTGCCCGCATTTTCTACTTTCTTAAAATTTTGACTGTTAATTATAAAAAATGCAAATATATCATGTAGATTCCGTTTTGTCAGCAGTTATTCTTCTAAGAAATATCTTATAATCACTAGTATTCCTCTTTGTTTTTCTTCATCTTTGGATATTAGAAAAATAATTTTAAAGTGCCATTAGCTATAGCCAACTATGTGTCTTGTATGGAGAGTAATAATAAAAATGTACTGTTTCTCACATATAAAGATGATGTTTAACCTGTTTTTCATTTTTCTTTCCATTCTTTTGCTCAAAGGAAAGATAAAGCTCATTATTATAGTCTAACTCCATATAAGAATTGTCTGCCTTGACTCTATTCATCTATTTTCATTCTAGAACTAATAGATGTTTTAATTAGTTACTTTAAAGGGCATTCCTATCTTCTTTATGTTTTTTTATTCACTTAACCATTCTTTTAGGACTTGCTCAAGTTGGTTCCTCCAGTTATTTACTGTAGGTATTAACAAGGTCATGGGTTCAGGCCACATCTGGGCCTGTGAAAGTGATGGCATGCAAACCTGGCCATCTGCTTTATAAATGCTTCATGTTAATCCCTATGGCAACAAGGCTAAGGAGTAGGCACTGTGGAGCAAAATGCATCCTGCTGCTGGAAAAACTCAAGTATATTCTTTACAATAAGAGACAAATTGAGCAGTGAACAGTGACTCAGAATGGAGTGATAGACCCTATTGGTATCATGTCCTTCCTTCTTCCCATTATGTGTTATAGCCCAGTAATCAAAACATAAAAGACCTTGATGCTTCTGATAGAGAAAGAAAAGCCAACTTCTAAAAATCCTTATTTTATTGGGAAATAATATATATAAATCACAAAAATATAAATATGTGAATAAGTAAATTATTATAATGTGATTTCCCATGCACCTACCTTCCTCTCCACCAAAGTCAAGAAATAAAACATTGTGAGCATGCCAGAAGCCATGGTGGGATTACTGGAGATAATGCCTTCTAACCTTTGCTCTAGAGGTAATTGCTATCCTTATGTGAGAATTGTTTTCTAGCTATTTTTCTTCATAGTTTTTTTCCCCACATATGCTTGTTTGCCTAAATAATATGGTTTTGCTTTACCAGATGTTTAAGCTTTATATAAATAGAATCATAGTGTATGCATGTGTCATGTTTCTTCTGCCCAATATTATGTTTATGAGAGTCATACTTGTTGTGTAGCTGTATTCTGTTTACTTTCCTTGTTATGTGAATGTGCTTCATTTTTCTACCCATTCTATTATGGATGGGGCTATTAAGAGCAGTACTGCTGTGAACTTTCTTATAAATGTTTCCGAAATTTGTATTAGATTTCAAAGCAGTAGAGTTTTATT
>RCUC01100167.1:0-17367 GCA_003697995.1 Taxidea taxus jeffersonii | reverse complement strand
GGGAATAATGAAAGAACCCTGTAAAGAAATAGAACTTTTTTAAAAAGAGAAAAGAAATAGAACTTCTTATTCAATTAGTTTCAATTAAAAATGTTATTTGATCATGCCTCAAAATTTCAACATGTTGGACCAAGGACCATGAATAATATGCAGTGATAAAGAGAGAGACTCAGACATATATTTAATTAAGACTGTTGGAACTGAATCGGGTGCTGACATATCCTGGTTCCTAAAGTGAATGGTTTGGTCCTAGCAAACTTGTGCCTTTAAAAAAAGGCTATTTTACCGCAGAGAGCAAACATTTCAAATAAAATCTTTACATCTTAAAACATTAAAAACAAAAACAAACCCACCCAATTCTGCCTTTGTGTCTGCCTTTAAATAATCAGGACCGGGTTTCCAGGTTTCAAGGAAATAAATACCCATTCATTCAATAACATAATGAACAGCGAAGTTGGATGTTTCATTGACGAAATGTTTTCCAGGGATTTTGACTTTATTATAAATGAGGTTTTATCTCAGGAACTAAAAATACTAGAAAGGAAGGAAATCAACGAAGGAGCTGAAAATACTAGGAACTCTGAACAAATCCTCCTCCTGCAGAAAGGATTGAAGCTTGTGGGTGTCTCTAAAAGCCTGAGCAAAGCACAAACAAAAGGAACTATTAGAATCCCAATGAGTTGTTCAGTGTAGAAACCTCATGTACATCCAGCCGGAGTCCTGGCTTTTTTCCGGAGTAGGCAATTGCAATTCCATGGAGATGGAAACAGGAACGTGTGTGCATGCAATTTGTATGGTCTCCCATATATTTGTCTAAACGTCTGTGAAGGATCCTCTAGGCCAACTTGCATACGGTGCAGTTAGAAAGAGAATATCTGACTTTTGAATGTCATCGACACGCTTCCTGGCGAACATTACAAATAAAAATGCGTCATAGGTTCTTTTGAAGAAAGGCGTCCCTTTCCCTCTGTCAGTTTCACGAGCCCACAGTTTGGAACCAGAAGGAACAGAGGCAAAGTAAAACTCTATAAAGAGGCACATTTTGTTTTCTCTCTCAGAATTGGCAAAATTCCTTAAAAAAGGAGAATCTCCAGTATTTTCTCTGGATTTTAATAGACTCCCAAAATGTAATAATGCAGAGAAAAGAAACGAGCCCTTAGGATCTTAAGTAAAAATGCTTATTTTCATGCGAAACGTATCAGCCTAATCCCCCAAATATACATTCATCAGCTGCATTCTTGCTCCTTTGGAAACGGGCTTATTCATTTCAGTTTTATTTTTTCCCTTTATTTATTTATGCCTTTGTTGTGTTAAGTGCTCATAAACTTGCCGGGGATCATAAATCCCTTTGCAAATTATGACATGCTGATTTAGGGGTCCTGATTATGGGTGTGTAAAACCCAAGTTCCCAAGACTTTCTTATTATCATTCGCCAATATAACACTGTAACAACAACAACCACGACGATTAAAAAAAAAGGGCAATTATAAGCAGAACCAATCTCTCCCAGATTTCTGGTTTTCTTTTAAATACTTAAAAAAAGAGTTAAAGAGAAGGACGCTTTATTTCCAAATGCCTGTTACAAATAATAGGATATTAATAGTAATAACCGTTTGTTCTCATGCCTGAAGCTACCATCAAGTTCTTTTGGCAGTTTTGAAATGGGGGGACCTTTAGTTGTGTGGGCAAAGCAGGACGCTGTCTTATACAAACGGCCAGCAGATGGCACTCCACCCCTGGTTACTGTGGCTGGGAGGGCTCTGGGTGCTGCTGTTCTTGGTCGGAGGAGGAGGAGGGTGTGGACATGCACTTAGGGGCTGATTCTGGATCCTCAACGTTACCATCAAGAGACCTTGAGAAGGAGGAAATTAATTCAGCCGAGGAGCTGTCCTTGGAGGTTGTGGGGCTGGCTGGCTTTGTGCGAAGGTCGCCAGAGCTAGAAGAGAGCCATTTATCCCGGTGTGGATGTCTTCCCGCCTGCCACGGTGGAGCAGAAAACGAGCCTGTGACTCTGGGATTATCCAAATCCTTGCAGACATTCAGGGAAAAAAATGGATTCTTTGGTTAGTGGTGTTATTACAACACCTTCCCATACGCTGTGGTCATGCAAGGCAATTTGGTTTTTCTCAAAGCTGTTAACCAAAATTTTTGGTTAAAAAAGCAAAGACCGAGCAAGATATGCCACGTACACAGAGTGAAATGATCTGAATCGAAACGGGATGCATGAGTTATCAAAGGGTTTTTCTTGACCACCTCTCGGTGTGAGAGGCAAGGCAGGGAAGCCTGGTTTAGATCCCCAAATACTGTAATTTGGGTCGACTGATACCGAAGGAATCTTTGTTACATAGCATTTGAAATTGGACCGCCCTCCAGATTGGAAGGGGTATTCGGCCACCGGGGCCATACTCTGGGGAGAAAGGGGGAGAAAAGGAAGTTTTCATTTTCGTGGAAGCTCCAGGGTTTTCATAACATAGCCTCCAACTGCAGTAGAAAACCTCAAGAAATTGGAACTTGGCCAGTCAGAGCCAAAGAGGCGAGTAACCAGGAAACAGTGGCTATCAGGAGTGTATTAGCAACAGAAATAACCCAGCTCCTTCCCCGATGCACCCTGGAGGCCCTGTAAACCAGGTCTTTGGGTGCATTTGCCGAGGCTCTGCATTTCCGTAAGACAGAAACATCGATTTTTGTTCATTCAACGCACTATCTTAGGATTACAAAATCTGAGTGAGAAAAGATGGTGGTCTCACACAAGCCAGTACTCAGAAAAGGAATTCACTCCGATGCAGGAGTAAGAATTGTTGGTGATCGGTACTTTGTGGCCGCCTGGAGCCACACTTGGGGTTTGCTATGTATCATCTCATTTAATCTTCGTGAACCTTCTCGAGAGGGCCTATTATTATCCTGCGTTACAGACGAACCTCAGAGAGGTTAGATCACTTGCCCAAGATCACACAAGATCCTGCAAGATTCGAAGGCCGAATTCAAACACCGGGGAGAGGGGAATTCAAATGAAAATAGCTATGCGTGGTTTTTAAGCATTTGTTTTGAGGCAAGAAAGCGTTCTTTCCGTTAATGAGGAAAACCCATGGAACCAGAAGTCCCTCACAGTTCTCTTAGAGTGATGGCCCCAGGAGGAGAGGTTAGAGGGCCCGAGAGAAGAAGTAGCAACTTCCTGCCTTACAGAGACCCCAGGCAGGTGGGCCACCGCAAGTCCCGGATAGAAGACACCGTGGTACCTGCCAAGTACCACAGGCCTGAGCAAACGGGGGCAAGCCGGAGTTTTCCTGGGACTCTGAAATTCAGAGGGAAAAGACTCTCCTGGTTTTTAAGTCTTTGCCACCTGGTGCCTGTTGCCTGTTTTGTTCTCGGCTCTAGCTCTCTGGCAGTTGGCTGGGCAGAAGGAGCCAGAACCCAAAGCCAAGGAAAGGGAGCACTCCTTTCAAGAATCTCTACCTTCCCACCTTGTTTGCCTTCTTTTGTCACGCTGACCTTCTGCATGACCTTGAGGGCTCTTTCCCAGGCTTGTCTTGGGAGCTGGCTCTGCTAGTTCAGGCTGTGGGACAAAGGCAGTCTGCTTAGAGAACTGTGAGCAGTCCTGTCGGGCTGGCATTGCCTTGGAGGTATAAGCCCATGGCCCTGTTGGGACCACGATGGGGGACATTTGGTCTTCCGTGCACCGTGGGGTCGCCGGTGGGGGTTCACACTACATTCGGGATCATGTTCTGCACTCAGTTCAGCCCTTTCAATGAGGATGAATCATTCTACCTGGGCCCTCTCTCATGTACTTCCTATCTGGATGCTGTGCTCCCTCCCCCGTTCATGTATGCATCTCATCCCCTCAACTGTTTATTGACGGTCTTGTGCGAGTCTGAAACTCAGTTAAAGCATTCAGGGAAGGTGATAGAAAAAGGGGCATTTATAATAGGGCCGTCAGTGCTGCAGGGGGTCCACTGTGAGGGTGCTGGGAAGGGCACTTAATTCAGTTCTTCCAGTGGGACTGGAGGGATGGAACAGGGTCAGCTTCCTGGAAGAGGTGACATCTACCCAAGACCTGACACCGAGTAGAGTTAACCAGGTGAAGACGGTGGGACACAGAGGATGTTTCAGGGAGAGGGAAGAGAACATCCAAAGGAGCTCATGGGGAAGGGAGGAAGCAGGATGCTGGAAACTGCAGATAAGTTCCTTGGCTGGAGCTCTAGAGGGGCAGAGTTGAGGTCAGAGAGAAGGCAGGGTTAGGTCTGTGAGCCATGCATTATCCAGACGGCAGTGGAGAGCTATGGAAGAGTTTAGGGCGAAGGGTCGACTTGGCCCACTCCAGCTCTGCCTCAGTGGATTTGAAGAACCGTGTTTTCTTACGGAATATCATCTTTCCAAAATATAGATGCCCTCTCTGCTTCACGGCGACCGTGGCCCCAGGCTCTGGGATGCCAGGACTTGAGAGAAGAAGGCACAGAATGATTGAACCGAAGCAGGACACAAGGGCCAGAGTGTCCATCCCAGGAGCTGCAGACATCAGGAAGAAATACAACAAACCCAACGAAACAGTATCTTAGAGATTGTTCTCAGTACTATTTTGGTGGGGAGGGGAAGCTAGATGTCAAGGAAAAATGATTTTTGGCAGTTCACAGGGAATAGTCTATGCTGTTCGACAAAAGAAACAGATTTTTAAAGACACAGATTAAAAAAAGACATGGAGGGTTTTTTTTTTTTTTCCTTCCCCCTCCCCAAAAGGGACCTTTTACCATAAGCATCTTTTTTACAAAGGGAAAATATCTTGCATGTTGTGACCGATTTCCCGTCTGCCCGGCTGTCCTTCTCCCATGGAAGTAATTGGGGGAGAAAGGTCTGCGGAGCAGAAGCTTTGATGTTTGGGGGAAGGGGGCACCTTTTCAACAAATGTCCGCCGCAGACACAGTGATTGAGAAAGGCACATCCGTTTTGGGAAATGCCTGCTAATTAAATGAATGTTTTCAACTGGAAAGCATGTCTGAGCTGTTCAGATACATCCCCGGTGAAGCTGGAAGGAATGCTTCAGATGTTGGCCTGCAACGGGCGTTCGCGTACCTTGGCCTCTTCAGGTCCTGGATGTTACATCTCGCTCACTAGCTGACTCACTGGCTCCTTCCACAAATGTTGAGCTTCCCGGTGCCGGGCCCTGGGGTAGGTGCATTCAGCAGGGCACAAGGCTGCGACGGGAGCTTTGTTTGCTAGTGCACAAGACAGAGCTTCATTACGAAGCTTCTGGTGTCAGATGTTCTTACCGCTAAGCGTGAATATGGAAGGGCTGACACTGGGTCTTTGGAGAACAACAGGACGTGAGTCCCAGGCCAGTCTCCCTCGTTTATTTGCTGTGGGACCTTGGGCAGTTGCTTAGCTCCTACCAAGCTCAGTCTTTCTGTCTTGCAAATGGTCCTGACAACGGTGCCTGTCTTCCAGGGAGCGAGTGAATAGTACACGAGATGAGGCCTGGGAAGTGTTTAATTTAGTATTTGATCCATAGCAAGACCTTGACGCAGGTGAGTTATGCTTATTATGAAGACCAAGGACATCGACGTATTTTTAAAATGTAAATTTATACCCAGTGTGAAGAAAAATCTAACAGATACAGAAGCCCCCGAAATAAAAGTTGGAGGTCACTTCCTTCCCCTACGGCCGGGGCCACCTGTGTATCTGTGAAGGCTGCAAGTCACGGCCAACCCCACGTGGCCTCAGTGTGAGAGAGGGATCTATTGACTTACTAGTCCACAAAGGCCTGGGTAGATCTATGCTCACATGGCTGGGTCCAGAGCATCTAAGCAGACCATCAGCTTCTGTTTCTCTGAAGATCTCTGTAGCGTTTTCTGTGCTGGGTTGTTCTTAGGTAGGCTCACCCTCCTGGCCTATAGATGGCCCCGAGGCACCTCCAGACTGACCTCCTGCCAAAGGAAAGAATGTTTCTTGCTCCTGGTTCTAGGTAGGACCCTGGCTTGGCTCTGATTGGCTGGCTTGCATCCTGAGCTTCCTGGCCAGCTGGGAATGCTGGGCTCTTATTGGCCAGGCCTGGGTCACGTGTCCATCACGGGGGCTGGGGAAGGGAGGGGGGGCTCTCCCCATCCAAATCACCTGGACTGTGGAAGAGAGAGAGAGAGTTGGAAGTTAGCTGTGGTTACCTAAAGATGGAGTCTCGTGTTGCCAAGACCTGTAGGTGCTGATCATGGACATCCCCGCGGCTGTCACTTTTGTTAACCCTTGGTTACACTCTGGCGTGTACACTTGCGGACTTTTCTCTAGTACTATCTGCTGTGTGTGCATATCTATAATCGTGTATGTGTATATATACACATATTCCCAAAATGGGAAACTTGCTTTATTCATTTAACAGGTGTATAATTATACCATGGCCGCCTCAGTACATTTGGATGAATTGTGTAAATTAATTATTTTAAAGAATATTTATTTATTTGACAGAGAGCACAAGCAGGCAGAGAGGCAGGCAGTGGGGGGGAAGTAGGCTCCCTGCTGAGCAGAGAGCCTGATGCGGGGCTCGATCCCAGGGCCCTGAGATCATGACCTGAGCAGAAGGCAGAGGCTTTAACTCACTGAGCCACCCAGGGGCCCCTAAATAAGATTTTTAAAATGCAAAGAATCCTTAAGCTCATTTAGCCAAACTGCCTCCATTTAGCAGATGGGGAAAACTGAGGTCTCTACTCTTGCTCAAGGTCATACAGTAAGTGACTCTATTCTGACGCTTGAGCCGTGTGGCCTTCTTCCTGTTTACGCTAATTCCCAGTGCCTTCCGTGAGCCCTGGGCAGCTGGGGGTCCATGAGGGAGCTGTGCACAGGAGATACTGAGGACATCAGAGGAGAAAAGCTGAGTTTTATTATGAAGAGGGTTTTTTTTTGGGCATCTGCCTTCGTTGACTGTTACTGTATACTGAGAGCTGGATCTAGCTGGTATTCTGAGGATGGTAAATATTGAGCAAGACAGTCTTTGATGAGCTTGGAAGTAAATGATAATAACTGGTAGGCTCATGTTAAGGGGGAAAGAAAAATCTCTGTGTGTGTGTGTGTGTGTGTGTTCTCCAAACTGATTTAATTGTGGGGGATGAGTAATCATGCACACAAGTCTATAAAGAATTTCTCTAACTAGGTGTTCGTGTCCTGAATTTTATTAATGGAAGAAGGGCTCATTATACCATTAGTCCCGCTGGCTGTTTAAATTAAAATTAATTAAAATTAAAAATTCACTTTCTCAGTTCACTAGCCTCATTTCCAGTGGTCAGGAGCCACAAGTGGGTAGTGGTTGTGGTGGTCAAGAGTACAGATACGGAACTTTCCTCTAATCGCAGAAGGGGCTGTGGGGCAGTGCTGCAGTAGGTCAGTGTTTCGTAAAACAGTATCCATTCTCTCCTTGCATCTGAACCATCTGGTGAGAGGGTGCTTGGTGAAAGGAAGATATCCAGGCTCCACGACAGCCAGATGGCACCAGAAGCTATTGGGAGATTGGCTGGGAATCTGTATTTTTAAAAAATACATCTCCCGGGTGTTTTGGTTGCACCTTTAAGTCAGAAGCACAAAGAATGACAGAGAAAGATAAAGGCATTGGGGCTAATAAGAGGTAGGCTGTGAGTGTTTGATGGGACCCACTGCCCATTACGGAATAATCACGGATGACATAGTCAGTTGCTCTACAAGGTCCTGGATAGATCATATCTGAGGTTGTCACTCCATTGTCATGGAAACCTTCAAGGACGCAGTCATTATGAAAAGTTCATTGAAAGGCTTCGCTGGGTGGGCTTAGGGGAGGCGGTGCCATGAAATTGGAAAGGAGGACCTAATCAATGGCTTCTGCCATTGCACAGTCTGTTCCCTCAGCCTGGAACGGTCTTCTCCGACTCATGGGACAGGTGGCTTCTCACGACTACTCCCATCATCCCGCAGGCACCTCCGCAGATCACTTGCCTTCAGAGAAGTTTCTTCCACCAGCTCATCTAGGTAGGATCTCCCCTACCTCCTTGTTTTCCACCCCTGAGCCGGGCTCACTTTTGTGGCTTTGGGAAGAAGAAAAAGGTGAATTTTAAGAGAGACAGAGATAGCTTGACAGTGATAAGGACAGGCAGGCAGAGGTAGAGCAGCGAGATGGAGAAAAAACAAAAAGAGGAAGACAAAGACGGAGAAGCAGCACAGAAACAGAATGAACAAGAGGGTGCATGAGACACAGACAAAGAGACTCTCCCCTCTCCAGTATAGGCCAGAGAGTGCCATAGATGAGTGAGGCACCCCTGCTCCATTTTTTGAAAGGTATCACTCTCTCTGAAACTTAGACTTTTTAGGACTCACAGGAAAATGAAATGTAAGCCCTTGTGGCTGCTGGCCGAACTGGCATCGTCTAAAGCTGGGCTTTCCGAGATGGTGGCTTCTCACCCCCCGTGAGGCTAAACAGATCAAAAGGACACCCCCCCCCTTCCTTCTTCCTTCTTCCCTTCTTTGCTTTTTTATTGCGGCTCCTAGAAAATGTCCAAAGACGAATGTGGTTTGTATTTTCTTCTGTTGGACAGTGCTGACCTAGACCTTCACACTGTCCAGGCCCCATGACTGCCTGGACATTCCTGCACCGAATAGTGAAAAAGACAGGGCAAGCCACCCTCCCTCTCACTGGGAGGGAGGCCTCTCCATTCCCGACCGCCTTCTGTGGTTGGGGGAGCCCCATCCATGGCTCGTTAAGTGGCAGTGGGTACGAGGCCCCTCTGAGGCCACCCACCCTTCCTGATGCCCAGCCCGGGGCCCTGGGTGTGCACTCTTCAGGGCTGGGCGGCCCTTTCTTGGAAGCGCCGAGCTGCCTCTTGGAACAGCCACTCACCAGGTGATTCTTTGTGGCTCCGAGTTCATAAGAGCTTCTTTAGAAAGCAGAAAATGTTTCAAGTGAGTTTGGAGAGATGAGTGTATTTACCGGAAAAAAATATTTTGCTCTTTGTCAGCCCTCAATTATATCTGACTGCACTTTTCTGTCTGAACTGAGTCGGGGGAAAAACAGTTCATTTAAAGCTTGAAAATACTCATCCTCTCTCTCGTTCCGCCTCTGTCTTCCTCTCAACGGCAATGTTGGTGTTTGCCTCAAAGCCTGCTGTTTCCACTTGAGCACAACTTCTCTCCTTGGTTTGTTTTCCAGAACAATCTTACCTCCCTTTGGCTGTGTTCTGCTGTGGTTTACCTAAATCAGTTTATTTTGTTCTAATAATAATAATAATAATAATAATCATCATCATCATCATAATGCATGGTGATCTGTGTGAGTACTACTGTGAGATAGATTCTGTGTGAAGAGTTTTGCCAACTTTATGTCATTTAACATGTCCCGCAGCTTCAGCAAGTGGACACTGTCCCCATTCTATAGATGAACAAACTGAGGCTCAGAGCAATAAAGTGTCTCCCCTGTCCAAGGTCTTGCAGCCAGCTAGAGATGGAGCACAGCTTTGGGTCTAGGTCTCTGGCCTCCAAAGTCTATGCTTTTAATAATTCATGTCCTCCATATGTTCATACCAGGACTACATGTGAGGACACTGAGGCACAAAGAGATTAAGATTTATAATCTTTCAGGTTCAGGTGTTAGCAGACCCAACTGAAACTGGATTGACACAAAAGGGAGTGCAATGTAACTGAAAGCCTGACACGGGGGGGGGGGGGGGGGGGGGTTCAGGCAAGTATTGATCTAGGAGCTCAGTATTTCCAAGAATCTGATTTTACCACGTTAAATTTCTCAGACACTCAGAAAACACTGGTTAGCACGGACTGCTAACCCAGCCCTCTGCTAGATTCTGAATATAGGTAAGATCTGGTCCCAGCTAGGGAGGTCTCAGCTCCTAAAGAGAATGATAGTTAAAACAGAAAATCCTAATAGAGCTGGTATCTGTTCTCTCTTTCCGCCCCCCCCCCTTAGATACTTTAACACTGCACTGCAGACACCATTGAGTGTCCGGGTGAACCCCTCCATGCTTCCCTAAAATGTAGAAGAGATATAAATGGGCCTTCTCTGGATGCATTGTGTTTGGAAGCCTGTAATCTTATTTGCTTGGCCCCTACCCTCCTGCTCAGGGTCTCCTCTGCACTAATGTGCTGCTTTTTGAGGAATTCCATGTGGTTTTCTGGGGTCTGTGAAACCAAATTTTAAAACTACTTTTTTAACCATTAAATTTTTGTATTGAACTATGATGTACATGCAGAAGAAACACACATACCCTAAAGCAGAATCCAGTAAATTTTCACAAAATGTTTGCATCCTTGGAAACAACACCCAGATCAAGAAACAACATTCCAGCCCCTTTCCCATTCTTGACCATGCCAACAAGAATGGTGCATCCTGCTTTCAACACCATAGATTGCTTTCACGTCTTTCCCACCATATGCAAATACAATCATGTAGTGCGTGCTCTTCTGGGGATAGTATCTTGAATTTGACGTTATGTTTGCATGATTTCTGCATTAATTTTCATGGCTATATAATATTCTATTTTATGACTATTCCATAATTCATCAAACTGATCTTGTACTATTAGAAGTAACTAGGTTGGGAATGCCTGGATGGCTCAGTGCGTTAAGCCTCTGCCTTCGGCCCAGGTCATGATCTCAAGGTCTTGGGATCAAGCCCCACACTGGGCGTGCTCTGCTCAGCAGGGGTCCTGCTTCTACCTCCCCCTCTCAGCCTGCCTCTCTGCCTACTTATGATATCTCTCTCTTTGTGTCAAATAAATAAATAAAAACAAAAAAATATTAAAAAAGAAGTAACTAGGTTGTTTGTAACTTTCGCTTCCTTGTTTTCCTTTTGATTTATTTATGGGGAATCATTGTGTTTGCCCAAAGCAACAATATTGATTAGTCTGTATAGCTTGGGAGCTCAGAAGAACCAACTCTGGCTTGGTCCGGAGAGTAATGGGTTCATCAGCGATGTTCAGAGGACTGAAGAGAAGGCCTAGGAACCAGGCCAGGAGAGGTCATGGGCAGTCATGCAATCCTACCAGGGAGTATTTGGCAATACACAGGGACAGGGCAGAGGCTGGGTGGTGCAAAGCCCATGTCCCCTCTGGTGCACCTTTTAGCCCTGCAGGAACCTGGGGTTGAAAGATGTTTGGGGGGAAGACAGTTCTTCCTGGTAACCCAGAAACACCGTAGGGACTGGTTTACCAATTTCTAAGACTGCCTCCAGGTTGTCTCGCTGTGGCATGTCCCAGGATTGAGATATTGGGTAGGAAGGAGGTCTCAAACTTTTCTTCTCGAGGGTACATGGGTATCAGTGAAGTGTGACAAGAATCTCAGATGGACCCAAGGGTGCGGTTTTCTGTTTGTCTTCAAAACCTTGGGCTTGGTTTTTAAAAATACGTGTGAACTTGGCATTCCACTCCACGTATATACGTGTTTGTATGGCATAAGAATAACTATATTTTCTAAATTCTCAAATAAGTAGATACTAAAGAACCCTTTTACTCAAAGTGTGGTATGTGCATCAGCAGCCTGGGCATCACCCAGAGCTGCTCTATCATTCATTCATTCATTCAACAGAGATAAGATACTTCTCACATTTAAAGCCACCTTCTGCTTAATGCTGGGAGGCACTGATGATGGTGACAGAAATGAGGATGAGAAAAGAACATTAAATAGCCAGGTGTTAGGGACGCCTGCGTGGCTCAGTCTGTTAAGTGTCAGGCTCAAGTCATGATCTCAGGTTTGTGAGTCTGAGGCCCATGCTTGGCTTCCCACTCAGTGCAGAGTCTGCTTAAGGTTCTCTCTCTCCCTCTCCCCTTCCCCTACTCATGCATGCTCTCAATCTTTCTCTCAAATAAATACATCTTTAGAAAAAATAGCCAGACATTATTCTAAGCTCTTTGCATTTGCTCACCCATCTAACCATCATCAAGAACAGCCCTAGGAGACAAATTCCACCATAGTCTCCATTTTGCAGGTGAGGAGACTGAGGCAGGGAAAAATTGGTTAACTTACCCACGATCATGCAGCAGAGCTGAGATTCAAACCCATGAAGCCCAGCTCTGGATTTCCTGTCTTCCATCATT
The DNA here is from genome assembly GCA_003697995.1 of Taxidea taxus jeffersonii. Taxonomy (NCBI): domain Eukaryota; kingdom Metazoa; phylum Chordata; class Mammalia; order Carnivora; family Mustelidae; genus Taxidea; species Taxidea taxus. Next base: position 5,326 of record RCUC01100167.1, on the reverse strand, counting down.
CTGTTCTAAATAAGGCAGGGGTCTGCCCTGGGAGACCCTGCCCACCACCACTTCAGGCCCACTTTTCCCTACAAAATTTCTAGGATCTTCCATCCAAAATAAATGGTCTAGCTTCATACATCAAATTGTTCTCTCTTGAGTGATTTGCTGGGGACCCAACGAGACACAGCTCTGTGGGTTCATTATCTGAGGATGATGACAGCCCATCCTCAACTGCTCACACCTCCTCTTTCCCACACAAGCTCCTCCTGCCTGGAGAGCCCAGGCCTCCCTCTATCTCTGGTCCCCATGACGGGACCTCTTGTGACTTTACGCTCATCCTCACTGCACCATGTTTCCCTCTCAGGGTCTTCTCCTCCTTCCCTTCTTTCCTGGCACTTAGTCTATCTTTTCAAATACCATCCCAGCTCCTAAGGCTCTTGCTAACTTACATGCACATGCTAACTTTCATTCACATGTACATGTAGATGCTCATGTATCCCTACACCCGTCCACTCATAGCCTCCTACTTACTACGTACATACACTACTGACACACAACACATCCCTCTATCCAATACACAGTCACTTATATACCGCTCTTTCACATACACTCAAACGTGTACAGAAACACACACACGCTGTACACTTTCCTTAACACACTCACTCAAACACACATTTGCAGACACACACCAGCAGATTCTCTATCATGGACACATATTGGGGTCTTATTGGCTGCCATTCATAAAGAACTTTGCAGTGAGGTCAAAGAGGAAAAGTTCTAATGAAAATCAGATCCAGTAGTTATAGAATTTTTATGCGTGCACATTTTTTTTTTCTAGGGATGGTCTTGAAAATGAAAGAGGCCCAGGAGATGAGAGCCTTTCCTGGGGGTTGGGAAGTAAGTAAACAAAACCATATTTTAGAGAGTGAGAAAAACTCCCTACAATGTTCTTAAGAACCACTTGATGAAGAAGAGGACTGTAGACATAACTTTGTTGTCAACCGTTAGGTTTGATGTTGGTGTCTTTGGTGACATTTTGTGGGTTTTTCAAGGACAAAGCCAAGTACTTTCCTTTCAGGGCCCCATTTCATCTAGAACAGAGCTCTGAATATCATGCGGATCAATTCCTTTTTACAAACATGCCCAGTATCTAATCTGTGCTGAGCATTGGATAAGCCGCTTAGGGTGCACAGATAACCAGGGTTGTCCGCAGTGGTAGGGGAAGAGGTAAGTATAAGCCAGATGAATTGATTGCAAGGGGCTGAATACTAGCTGAAACTGGTAAGGGTGTCTGGCTTCAGACACTGTTGGATCCAGGACTTCAGGCAGACATTTATCACATAATCACACTAACGGGGTGACATGGTCAGGTGGGATCAAATGGGGCTACAGAGCGGGGAATATACAGGGATGAGTGTGGAAGCTGGAAGGCCAGATTCAAAGAGCGGCCATTGGAATGGTCTGGGCAGAAAAGCATGGTGGCTTGAACTAAGTAGGTGTGAGGTTGGGAAGAAGTGAATGGATGTAGAAAACAGAGATGAGGGAGAACGCAAACACTTGGTAGGGGAGGGTGGCAGATGTAGGGGTAAGGAAGAGGGAGGTACCAAGAATAATTCTTGGGTTTCTGACTTTCCATCTGGGTGGCTGGCGGAGATAGGTTATTTTTCTTACTTTAGCCAAGAGAGATGGGTATAAAAATTCAGACTTAGAAATGAGGGTCTTTTTTCTCCTACATTGTCACAATGTAACTGACAAAACTGTAATATATTTAAAGCATACAGTGCGATGATATGATATGGACACATTGTGAAAGGATCCCCACCAGTGAGTTAATGAACACTTCCGTCACCTCATACACCTCATATATTTACTTCTTTGTTTTTTGGGAGAACACTTACGTTCTACTCTTTTAGCAGTTTCAATTATACAACAGAGCATTATCAACTGTACTCACCATGTTGTATGTTAGATCCTCATCAGACCTGATTCTCTCGTAACTGAACGTTTGTACCTTTTAAACAGTGTCTCCCTATTTCCCCAGCCCCAACCCCTGCCAACCACTGTTCTACTCAATATGAGTTCAAACATTTTTAATTTAAAAAATTTTTTAAGATTTTGCATATAAGTGAGATCATGCAGTAGTTGTCTTTGGCTTATTCAACTTAGAATGCTTTCCAGGTTCATCTGTGTGATTGCAAATGGCAATCCTTTTTAAGGCTGAGTAATCTTTTGTTTTATGTACACACCACATTTTCTTTATCCATTCATCTGCTGATGTGCGTTTATGTTGTTTCCATGTCTTGGCCATTGTTACTAATGCTATGATGAACACAGGAATGATATATCTCTTTGGGAAAGTGATTTCACTTTCTTCCATTGTATACCCAGAAGTAGGATTGTTGGATCGTAGGGTAGTTCTATTTTTATATTTTTAAAATATATTCATATATATACATATAAGTATAATATGTTATATTAATATATTTTGAGGAATGCATCAGTGTGCATTTCTACCAATGGCTCCCCAAGGTTCTCTTTTTCTCACATCCTCACCAGCTCGTGTTATCTTCTGTTTCTTGATAAAAGCCATCCTAACAGGTGTGAGGTGATATCCCACTATGGTTTTGGTTTGCCTTTCCCCGATGATGAGTGATGTGGACACCTTTTCATATATCTATCTGTCATTTGTATGTCTCCTTTGGGAAAAAAATGTCTATTCTGGTCCATTCTGTAATTAAGGTCTTTGTTATTAATTAACTCATTAATTTTTATTTTTGCTACTAAGTTATAGGAGTTCCTTGTATACTTTGGATATTCCCTTATCCACTAAGTGGTTTGCCAATATTTTCTCCCATTCTGTAAGTTGTCTTTTCATTTTGTTGGTCATTTCTAAGTGTCCATCCAACCAGAGAGTGTATAACCTCTATATCAGGGAGGCAGTTTTGCTTTTATGTTTTCAGGAATCCCCCATAGGAGTCGTGAAAGTCAGGGATGAGGAAAATGATGCTAAGAGAGTGGTATGAGTCAGAGTAGCCACAGCAGCAGTGGGAGGCATTTGTGGAACTGCTGGGAGCACAGGATCTGCAGCCGGGCTACCTACTGGCATTCAAGTCTCAGCACTGTCTATTACTAGGTAACTGACCTTGGGCAAGTGACTCATGTCTCCTGTTGCTCAGTGTCCTCATCTTGAAAGTGGAGTGGAATGAAGCTGCCAATCTCAAAGGGTTGTCCTGAAGATTAAATGAGACAATACATATAAAATGTCTAAACTGATATGGGCATGTCGTAAGCGCTCGATAAAGATGAGTTACAGTCATTGTTGTCATGCACACCTTCCTCCCAGATGGGGTGGTATGGTGATAGTGGAGGTCCCCTTAGCTGCTCCATTTTTCTTGACCTTGATTTGGGAGGCTTTTGCATTTCCCTGCTGCTTGGATTTAGGAGTAGCCATGGCCAGATGACTTACTTTGGCCACAAAATATAAGTAGAAATGATGTGTCCCTTCTGGGTGGAAGTTTTATTTTATTATTATTATTTTTAAAGATTTTATTTATCTATTTATTTAAGAGACAGAGAGAGAGAGACAAAGCGGGGGGAAGGAGGGGGACAAGCAGACTCCACGCTGAGCATGGAGCCCAATGTGGGGCTCAATCCCACAACACTGAGATTATGACCGAAGCTGCAATCAGGACTTGAACGCTTAATCAACTGAGTCACCTAGGCGCCCCAGGGTCGAAGTTTTAAAGCCAGTATACGATTTACCACATCCGTCTTTCTGCCATGGTAACCCACGAGGTTGGTAACCCAGAATGTTGGCTGCTTCGTTAGCCTGGTACCAGAGTGAGGACACAAGGGGCAGAGTCCTTAGCCAACCTGTGATAAAAATAGACTGTGCAGGAGAAACCAAGTTTTGCTGTTTTAAGGCCCTGAAACTGGGGATTGTTTGTTACTGCAGCAAAATCCATCCTATCTTGACTCATACAGTGGTGGCCACTAGAAACCGAACCATAGGAATCTTTGTTCTTCAAACAAATATTGCAGAGGCTCACACCTCCATCACATTTTACAACAATCCATCATTCAGACCCAGATAAAAAAAGGGGGGGGGTAAAAAACTTCCTTAGCTTTTGGAGAGAGATTCTACTTAGCTTTGAAATAATCTGAAATGGATTCTTACTGGAAAAAAAAAAACAACAACAACCTGGGGCTTGATGGAAAGTACACAGCTTTCATATATAATGAAAATGGAAGCGGGTATCACAGCACATGTGAAAAGGAAATCTACGAAAACCACAGAGCATTTTAAGAGGTTAAAGGTAAAAGCAAATGGGCTTATTATGTATCAGATAAGTAAACACAGGCTTCTTGAACCAGAATGGGAGAAGGTCTGGTCATCATCCAACTTCTTGGAGATGTATTTAAAATATGGCATTAGGCGCATGTGGGGGTTTTGCGTTTATCACCCTCCTGAACAGAACGTGTAAGAGCAGAGATGACTTAGAGCCTGGACTGAGAAATGGAGTTTTAGATATCTCAGAAGAAAAATAAAGTAAATAATAAAATCCAGGATTCCGGGGTGGGGGGGCGCGGGTGTGGATCTTGAAAAACTAGGGATTTCACTCTAATCATGATCTATGAGGTCTTTCTTTTTCTTTTATTTTTTAAGATTATTTATTTATTTATTTGACAGACAGAGATCACAAGTAGGCAGAGAAGCAGGCAGAGAGAAAGAGCTGGAAGCAGGCTCCCTGCCGAACAGAGATCCTGATGTGGGGCTCGATCCCAGGACCCTGGGATCATGACCTGAGCTGAAGGCAGAGGCTTTAAGCCACTGAGCCACCCAGGTGCTCCTCTATGAGGTCTTTCAATTTCAGAAATGTATCTAATGTTTCAGGCATGTTTACTGTAAACTCTGGAAATGATGTTTTTTGGGGGGTGAGATGCTCCCAGGCCTCAAACTTGACAGTAGGTATTTTGGGGTGTGTGATTAACATAGGAATTAATTTCTAGGTTTTTGTGGCTTGGTTGCTGATGTCATCTGGTAACAGAGTGGAACAGATTCACTCTGGGCACTCGCATGGGCTTGGCTGTGTTTTGCATGCCGTGTCCGTGGGAATGTGATTTCTTGGAGCCCATGTGTGCAGGGCCATGGCCTGAGGGACCAACACAGTGAAGAACACTGCTTTGGCAAGGGACAGACCCCAGTCTGTGTCTTCAGCTATGCTTTGATTAACAAAGGATCAGATATCCTGTCTCTGCAACTAGATTCTTAAGGATAGAAGCCATACATATTTTTTGTGAGAAGGCAGACCTGAGTTCAAATCCTGTTTTCGCCACTTCCTGG
>ML096970.1:17520-33376 GCA_003697995.1 Taxidea taxus jeffersonii | reverse complement strand
CTTATCTGGTCGGTGGGGCTGAATTAGTAATTACTGAGAGTGCTCTCTGTTCCTGCATTAGTTTATTTGGTCAAGATTTGGTGGGCTGGCAATGGGAACAGGACTCAGTTGAAATTGTTATCTCTGTTCTCATGGTGTTACTGGGTTCGCTTGTGTGCTTGTGGTCAGTTGGCATGTTGGTTGGGTGTTGGCTGCTCCTGGATGATGTCACTCACAGGTTACAGTTGGGGCATGCTGGTTTTCGTCCTTGGCGAAAGCTAGCCGAGCCTTCCTCACTTGGCAGCTGGGTTCCAAGAGGGAGAATGCAGATGTCTCTTTCGGTCTGGGCTGCAAAGATGCATAATGGCTAATGGCATTCCAATACTTTCCATTGGCCGAAGGGAGTCACAAGGGCAGCCCAGATTCAACAGAGAGTTGAGAAATAAGGTCTATTTCTTGAGGGGTGCAGGGCTGACCTCCTATTGCAAGGGCACGTGCATACAGGGATGGGAGGAACTGGCAACCATATTTTTCAGACTCCCACACTCTCTATGGTTGCCTTTCTCCGGTTTGATAGCCCGAAGCTGGCCTACGTCCTCCCTCTGCTCCTGCCTCTTCCATGTGGTGAGCCCCCCGGGGCTGGCTCTGCCCTGGAGGGGAGAGGCCTGGGTTGTCCAGCTGTTGAGACTGTTGAAGAGATGTCTCAGTGTGATTCAGACAGAAGGAGTGCCAAACTCCTCCAGCCCCAGGGTCGGTCCCCAGGCACCAGCCCGGGTAGCCAACCATACATGTTTTCTCTTTTTGATGCCTTCATGTATTTCTCCATTTCTTCAGGACCTGGAGAGGGCAAAGTCATGATTAATGAGTGCCTCAGGAACTTAGCAGTGACTACCTCTAGGAGCTAGCTAGAGTCATAACCCCCGGCAAGCAGGGGAACATTCAGTAAAGACAAAGTCAGGGCCCTGTTCTAAAAGAGAAGGTTCGGACTACCAGTATAAACAAGGAGGTGGGATGCACAAGACAAAAAGCTTTCATCATCCTTGTGAATCAATGACAAAATGTCCGACAATTCCAATGTTTTAAAAACACTGACAGAATTCTGGAAAGCCTTTGCTGGTTTCGCATTCCCAGTCTGGTTAAGTCATTTTTGGATAATAGCTGATATTTGGACAGGTCTCCTGGGACAGCGGTGGAGTGTAACACGCACTGGCATATACATGTTCGGTATCTAGTTGATCTCTTTCATCGACAACCCAAAGGAGGGTATATTGAATAGCCACCGACACACCAACGCTATTGTTTTGATGCAACTGGTAACAGGATGCAAGAAATGAAGAGTCTCCAAGGGCGGGTGAGATTTATCCAGTTAGCCCTGAATCTGGAAGTCGTTCTCTTTGCACAACAATGGTGGCGGCAAGTCTGAATGATAGGGAGGCTCTCCTGCTGTAGCAGCCGCAGCAGGAGGGAAGAAAAGCATTGGTGAGTGGCCACAGGCACCTCTGTGGCTTGAGCAGACATCTGGAAGCCGTGCACCACAGGGGAAGGATCACAGTCTCTGATTAAAGATAGACCTGGGTTTTTTTTAAAATCATGGGCTTGCAAATTACTCACTTTGCCACCTTGGGAAGGTAATTTTACCTTTCTCCACTTCTATTTCTTCTGTGAAATGGGACTCATAATACTCAAGTCATATAATCGTTGTAAGGATGAAATGAAACACATTTAAAATGTCTACTGCTGTGCCTTGCACGTTGCAGGTGTGCAATAGGGTCGCCATATGAAAACCAGATTTGCAGAACTGATGGCAGGAGTTGGGATTTAAGCTGTGGCATGGATCTGCGCAGTAGCTAGGAAGAACGGAAATAGCTAGGGTGGTGGTGATGTGGTAGAAAAGCCTCCAGGTTTTAAGGACTGCATTTTTAGCAAGTATATAGCCAGAGGCAGTGTTACAACTAACATATCACTTGGAGAGAATTCTCCAGGAATGAATGGGTCTGGTCTGAAAAGCCTCAACCCAGCAGGGCTGAGGGGATGAGAGGTTGGTGTAGGATAAGCTGACCACGGGAGCGAGCAGAGCTGAGCCACATGTGGACAGTCAGCCCTCCAGGTTGCTCTCGAGCTCTGCTACACCCATCACAGAGACACAGCGCGAGTTCCCACTGTCAGCTCTCTGGTCTTTCTTCTCCTTGTCTTGGCAAGCTTGGTTTCTCTTCTGAAAACCTCAGATCGAGCAGTCCTTGGAATGTTCTAGTGTGACAGGTAAGGGAGCTGACAGAAATAGGAGAAAGGGCACGCTCTCCTGGTTGAGCCCCTCAGCCAGTCTTTCAACAGCTGGGAAAGACCACATCTTAGCTCAGCTCTTTCACCCACAAACTGCGTTCCTGGGGCGTCTCTCAGAGTTTTCTGCAACCTGCTGTAGTTGATAGAGGGAGAGACTCAAACCATCTTTTTAAATATCAGCCCTCAAGCTCTGGCTGCCGTGTTATCATAATGATGGCTCCTTAGGGGCAGTGAATCACATGCTAAAATGACTGGTGTCCTTGGGACTGTTCCTTACTTTCTCTCTCCCAGTATGGTGGTGGAGGTGGTGGGAGGAGCGTGGGGAGGTGGGTACTTCTTCCAAGAGATGGAGGCAAGAAAGACTGGTCTCCTCCCCATCCTCTGTCACCGCTGTAGCGGGGCCAGTCTTTCTGCACGACAGCTGGGGGGGGGGCGGGGTGCAAAACCAGGAAGAAACATCCTTTATTGTAGGAACTCATCTCCTTCTGCTCTGAAGCTGATATAAGCACAGGGGAAGAAAACCACAAATGAAAACAAACACACAAACACATCCGTGAAAGACCTCTCAGGCTCCTCCAGTTCAAAAATAGTCCCTGTTGGGTACAGATATTCTGAAGTTCTGTTTCCCATCAGGTCTGGTTTTCACTTTTCAGGAAGTTGGGTCTCTGCTCTTTTCCAAGATGGCGTCTGAAGTGGAGGGCTGGGGAGAGGGGAGGAGGCCCTGGTCTGTGTGTGGTCGCCTGAGCCGCTGAGCTCTGGGCCTCAGCTTCAGGCCTCCCAGCGTCCCTGCAGGAGAGCAAAGCTGGTGGACTTGGAGGATAGTCTTGCAGTCCTGGGAGGGCAAGTTCAGCCGCAGCGTACCCGGGAGTTTGCTGGCTCTGCTGGTTCTCTGAGCCTTGATCATGTCTTCCTTCGGGCCCCTAGTTGTGGTCAGACCTCCCAATAGCCTCTGCTGCAGCTTTTCCCTTCTGTGTCTCAGCAAGTTCTTGTAGGCAGGCTTCTCAGATCTTAACTGTTAGCTACCTTTACTACCCCTTTCACAGGCTCTTGAGAACTCTCCAGATCTTCTCTGTGCTCTGCTGAAGCCAAGGAAGGCTTGGGGTTGGGGGTGGAAGTAGGGCTGTCCCAGGCCTGTCTACATAGGCACTGACCTGTACCCGCTTGTGGCTCTCCTAGGCGGTACTTGGGAAAGCAGAGCACCAGCCATCACCTTTCTCGATTTCTCCAAATCCGCCTTGATGTCCCAGTGAGCACTCATACCCATGTCAGCCTGGAGCTTTAGACCTGGATAGGGTTGGTGGGGGTAGTCAGGGTTGCACATCTCACTTGCCTGTCCCTCTCTCTTTACCTCTCTTATCAGCTCTTCCCTCCTCTGGTAGTACCTTCTATTCTCCCCTCCCATCTGCCTGGAGCCATCTCCCTATCATTCTTCCTCTCTTGTCTGGCTTTTTCTCTCCCTCTCTAGGTCCAAAATGGCAGGAGGAACACAGGGAAAGAAACAAGGTTCCCCAAAATGGGAAATGCAGACAAAAAGCAAGATTGCCACCTAAAATTGTGTATCCTAAGACTAGGTTCTGACTATAATAGGTCCCATGAATAGGTAGTGACTCACGCTTTATTGAGATGTTATGGTACCTTTTGTGGGTTTTGAAACTTGTTAGACCCTCAGGGATCTTCTGCTATGACCTAGGAGGAGCCCCAGAGATACTGATTCATTGAATTAGATCCAGTGTCCATCCTCCTTTGCCACACCAGGTCCTATCAACCAGTTAACATCAAAGCTAAGACATTGCAAATAAATATGGGAGTAAGTAGTAATAATAATAGCCAGAGGCCCACTTCTATGGGTGAGGAGGGATGTATTTGTCAGGGTTTTCCCGAAGATACAGAAACAACAGGAAACAGGATGTGTGGATGACTGACTGATGAATGAATGAATGAATGAATGGAGGGGAGAGAGGGAGAGAGAGAAGACTGATTGATTGATTTTAAAGAATTAGCTCCTGTGAATATGGAGCCTTGGAGAGTTCAAAATCTGATGGGTAGCCCAGCAAGCTGGACATCCCAGGGAAGAGTTGCAGTTTGAGTCCAAAGGTAGTTTTCTGGCCGAATTCCTTTTTGCTTGGGGCAGTCAGTCTTTGATCTACTAAGACCTTCAAACAGTTGGATGAGGCCCACGGCATTGTGAAGGTTAACTGTTATGCTCAGAGTCTATGATTTAAATGTTAATTTCACCCAAAAAACACCTTCACAGGAATATTCAGAATAATGTTTAACCAAATATCTGGGCACAGGCCAAGTTGAATGAACCATCACAAGGGAGTCAATGGGTTTCGTCATGAGCTGGGAAAATGTTACCAAAATCCCTTCTCAGTAGGTGAAATTTCCAGAGAGTTAGGGATTATATCAGATTTCAGTTTTAAGTGGCTGACTTGGCCCCTGGACATTGCATTAAGAAAAGAGGGAAGGTGAATGAGGTTAAGGAAGGGGTAGGGATGTTTCCCCACCCACTTCATTATCAAGACACAGGAGTGTCTTCTGAAGCCAAAGACAGGAACAAAAAGAGGCCTTGGGAAAGGTCTGGGATCAGGGACCAGAGCACAAGCCAGACTCTTCTTGGGTCTCTTGCTTCTGATCTCCTCTGTTCCATTCTCATTCGCTGGAGTCTTGCTTCGTCTGTTTCTTGACTCATGTGGCACCTGGGACATGTCCATCACACAAGCCCAGTTATCTGAACAAAATCATACTCCCCTTTTCTTGATTCTATTCCCAATTCCTGGGTGGGGGGGGGAACTTTGGTGGACCCAACTTGGGATGGGCCCAACTTGTGCTACCCGCTTGTGGTCCAATCACGCATGGCGGGGAATTAAGATAATACTTTACAAAATAAGCATCAGACTTTCCCTGCCGAGGATGAGGAGGAGCAGAGGGTTTCATCATGAAACTGGCCAGTATTGCCAGAATTGACCCAGTTTCCTGTTTCCATGAGTGAGGATTCCAGGAAGTCAAGGATCATATCTATGAGATTGGGGGGGGGGCGGTGCTGTCTACCTCTCCCTGCCACACTCATCATCCTCCCTTTGGAGGATGCTGGCCTCTGTGGCATTTGTTAGTAGCTGACAGAAGCCAAGAGAGCCCACGGGGACTGCCAGCCTCCCTTGTGCCTTCAGCTGAGGGTGCTCAGGGGCTCGTGGCTGCCAAGGGCTGTGTGGGACCGAGGGTCATGCCATCGCATCGACTGAAACACGATCTCATTCACAATTCAGTTCATGGTCCAAGAAACAAAAATAATATTTAATGAGAAAAATCTTCTTTGTTTAATTATGGGAAATGTCAAGGTTGACTCCAAGTGCTTTGCTTAAGGTCAGCTGTGCAGTGCTATCAAAAAGCATTTAAACCAGAGATACTGGGCCATTAAAACCCAGACTAGTTAAAATGAGGCGCTGTCCTTCTTCCGTGATTTATTTTCCTCAGTTGGGAGCAGTAATGTTGGAGCTGGAACAGTCCTCCAGCAGCTTTCACACGGCTCTTCCCCGGTGTTCTCTTTAAGCTAATGAGAGACTCCCTAATGAAAGCAATGCCCCAAGGCTCCCAAACAGTTACCTCCAAGGCTCAAGAATCCTGTTTCCATTAGATCAGTGGTTTACAAAGGTTCAGTGCCAGGCCTCCCTCCTGGAGTTTCTGCTTTCACAGGTCAAGGGTGAGACCTAAACCTGGCATTCTTTTAAAGCTTCTAAGTGAAAAGTTTCCAATTGGTAGCGGGCTTTTGGACAGTGTGGGTTGAACGCTCAGTTTCATTAATTAAGATGCCAAAAGCCAATGCCCTGGCGTGCCCTGAGCATTCCTGCTTACTGTACCAGCTTTCTTCTTGGCGTTCATTCAATCCAAGTTTATCATCCCCCCGATGCGTCTTAGTCTCCAAACGCAGAGCTGCCTCTTAAGAGACAGTCTGTGTTGTGAGGCTCCAGAAAGGGCAAAGTTGCAGGGCCATGCTCCCCTTGTGCTGGGCAGTGAACGGGATGGAGACCGTCGGCCCAGACTTCCCAGCTCCCTACTCAAGGCGTCAGTGAAGATCACTTCCAAGCCAAGAAGCCACTTCAAGCCAAGAAGGCTTGGGAAGGAGGTGAGAATTCAGACCGTGGAATAAGCCCCTTTGGGCAGTAGTCTGAAAAGAATGGGATCGCAGAACTTTCCCGAGCAATGAGGAAATCTTTCTCCTGTTATTTATGCACACTGCTTCACTGTTCCTTCTTTCTTTCTTGTCATACAACAGAAATAATGATCTTGGTACTGGACTGTGTACCACGCCAGGACAATTAATCACTGGCCGAGTCATTTATTTCCTCATACTCTCTTCCACCAGGACCATTATCCTGTAGGTAAACAGAGGTGCCAGTAAATCACAGGCAGAACACAAGTCAGTGGGAGAATAGTTGATTAAGCATCTCCATAACTTACAGTTACATAGCACCTCTCATCCCAAAGGATCTCCAAGCACCAGACAGACTGATGCCTGCGCCACTACGCAGCCCCTATAGATGTCACTTTCCACTCCATTACCTTGGGGGGAGGGGAATGTTTATTGCGATTGTCATATAGTTACCCTGGAAGGCAGGAGGCAAAGAGAGGAGCTTTTCACTTCCTTGTCCTTTCAGGGAGCAGAAATCAACTACCCCGGCAGGAACCCAGCAGCAGTAAGAGGGTAACCTACCCACCCTCTTGGGCCAAATTTCTTCGGTTTAGGAAATGCTGCAAACACTAGAAACTTCCACGTTTGTTCTTCCGAAGGTGGTGACAGCAGGGCAGCCTTCGAAACTGAGCGGTGAGCTAGGACAAGATCTAAAGTCAGCGTCACCAGGGCAGAAAATGTTTTAGGATCTGCTAGAATCATAGTCTAGGGGAGGGAAGTACTCGAAGGAGGGATCACTTGTCATAATCCTTTAGAACTATTCATGATAACTCTGCTCTTTATTTTATTTATTTAAAGATTCATTTATTTATTAGAGTGTGCAACTGTGCCTGCTTTTGCGAGTTGGGGAGCAGAGGGAGAGGGAGAGAGAGAAGACTCCCTGCTGAGTGGGGAGCCCGCCGGGGGGTTCAGTCTCATTACCCTGAGATCATGACCCGAGTGGAGATCAAGAGTTGATTCGACTGAGCCACCCAGAGGCCCCTCTATTCTTCAGACTTCTGTAATGCGTGAGTCCCTTTGAAAGAAGAAAACAATTTCCCCTTCCCTCCCAGTGTACACTACGACTGTTTGATTATAAAGGTCCATTCAACCTTGCCACTGTAGCTCTGATACCTGTATAAAAACCAAAGCCGGGCGCCTGGGTGGCTCAGTGGGTTAAAGCCTCTGCCTTCAGCTCAGGTCATGATCCCAGGGTCCTGGGATGGAGCCCCACATGGGCTCTCTGCTCAGCAGGGAGCCTGCTTCCTCCAATCTCTCTCTGTGTACTTGTGATCTCTGTCTGTCAAATAAATAAATAAAATCTTTAAAAAAAAAAAACAAAAAACCAAAGCCAGGTTAAATTCAAGCAAATTAAATTGGGCTCAGTACACATTGAACAGTGGGGGGCGGTTAGGCACACTGACCTCCCACACTGTGGAAAATCCATGTATAACTTTCGACTCCCCAAAACTTAACTACTAATGGTCTGCTATTAATGATGCTAATGCTATTAATAATGCTATTAATAATGCTACTAATGATTAATGAAGCCTTACTGATAAAGCCGATTAACACACATTTTGTATGTCGTATGCATTATATACTGTAATCTTATAATAAAGTAAGCTAGAGAAAAGACTATGTTACTAAGAAAGTCACAAAAAAGAGAAAATACATTTATAGTACTGTACTACATATATGTATATAAATACATACATAGAAATATACATAAATGCAAATACATATACATACATATATGTATATGTGTGTGTGTGTGTATATATATATATATATATATATATAAAACCACATATAAGGGGATCCACACAGTTCAAGCCCATGCTGTTCAGGGGTCAACTGTAATCCAGGTCAAGACAAGTTAAATTCAGACAAAACAAAAAAGCCAATGTGGCTCTATTTAACAACATCCATTTATTGAATGGGAAGGATGATGTTATTTTGCTGAAACCAAATTACCTCTCAAGTGAGAACACGATACTGACCGCTGCCTCGTTAGTTCTTCTGGCATGCGCATCCTTCTATTTGGACTGCTCCGGAAACTCCCTTCATGGAGTATACTGTTAATTTATTTGGCCTTCAGCTGGGGCAAACCCAGCATTGCTGTGCTCCGTCTGTCTACATCTGTGTCACTGGGACAAACAAGGCCGTTGCGATCCCTCGGCATGATTTGATTAGATGGAGTCATTAGACTGATGCACAGGATGGTAACATTCAGTTTTAAGACCATGATCAAAAAATTCTCATAAAAATTTTTTTTATTTTAAAGATTCTATTTATTTGACAGAGAGGGAGAGATCACAAGTAGGCAGAGAGGCAGGCAGAGAGAGGGGGGAAACGGGCTCCCCGCTGAGCAAAGAGCCCGATGCGGGGCTCGATCACAGGACCCCGAGATCATGACCTGAGCCGAAGGCAGAGGCTTAACCCACTGAGCCACCCAGGCGCCCCTCTCATAAAAAATTTTTAAGACTCTCCTGGGGTCTATGGGAGCCGTCAACCCCATAGTATAACACAAATGTTCGAAGTTATTAGGTTTAGGCCAGTGCAAAATTCTGGGGAAGAAAACCAAACTAAGATTAAGAGCTAGCGTGCCAAAACACTCATTCCTTAGCAGAATCATAACATGAGTATGGGATCTTGTCACGGGCATGACAGAGACTGCTAAATGTCCAAGCCTCTCTGTCCTCTTCTTTCCCCCGTTTAGTAAGAGACTCCCCGCCCCGACCCGGCGCCCCCACTCCCGGGATGCTCTCAGGTCAGCAGGTCACAGTTCCCAGCCTCCCTGGAAGTTCGTCGTGGCCACGTGGTCAGAGTCTTGCTGATGGCGTGGGAACAGAAGCATGTGACTTCCATGTCACTCCTGGAAGAGGAGGTGGCGTCTTTCCACTCTCCTTCCCTCTGGCAGCTTATCTAGATGTGCTACTGCTGCAGCACCCTGAGAGGGTCCAGAGGAAGAACGTAGAAGGAATCTGGGTCCCAGGATAACCCCACAGAGAAGAGGTGCTGGTCTCTCCTTCTTCCCCTTCTTCTGTTGTATCAGAGAGACATAACCCCTCGATTGTGTATGTCACTGTATCTCGGGGTCTCCGCATGCCCGGAACTGGAGAGGGAGGTGCTTACTGAGATTGCATTAGTGGTAGATCTGGGGCAAAATGCAGGTCTTCTGACATCCAGCTCAGCACTCTGGCCCCCACATGCTTCCTGCTCAGCTGATCGTGTGGCTGATGCTCAGCCATGTGATTAATTAGGGGAGGGCCTGCTGTTCCCAGACCGAGTATGGCCTGGTGGGCTTTTCCCTCACGTGGCTTGTCTGACCCTTGCTTGTTTGGGATTTTATTTCGTGAAGGGAAAAATCGGGATAGTCCAAAACAAATTAAGAGGAGTTACTAACCCAGAAGAAATGTGTATTCATCACTGCAGGACCAACCCTATCCCCTGTGGATAGAGGGATGCCTGGGGAAGCTCACAGTATTTTAGGAATATGACTGGCCAGCAATAACAATGTTAGGGGAAGGTGGAAGTTGGAGTGAATAGTCCAGGCCAGTGTTTATACCAGGGAGGAAAACAAACTGGAGGCAGTTTCGATGCCCCACCTCAGTGTTCCAAAATAGAATCCAAGGGACAAGAAAAGAAAGGAGCAGAAGGCAAGATGGAACATAATAGGTTTTTCTCTCCCTTGCCCAAAAGTCATTATTTCTCACGTCATCCTGTTTTATTTTCCCTGAAGTGTTATTGTAATTGAGATTTTTGTCTCCATTTTTTGGTTCACAGTTTTGTCATCCCTCTTCCCCAAAACAAGATATTTCCACAGAAGACTTGCTTGGCATTGATTCTCTTGTGACCTGAACAGACTCTCAAAAGTACTACTGAACGAATAAAAGAAGAAATGAATGAATGAACGAGTCGGAAGCGTGCCGACACAGAAAATGAGCTACCCAAGTCATGACACACGCCATGGTTCTGCCCCTTTGGTGACAGCGTAAAGACCATATTTTGTCAAAAAAGACAAAGAAGAAAGGCTCTGAGGGTTCCCTGTTACAGAGGTGCTACCATCCCAGAGTAACACCCCTGCCCCACCACTTCAGAATTTTCATTGTCACATGTCCCTGTGTGGGCCACAAGAGTGCTCCTTGGAGACCCCTAACGATACGGGGTGAAAGTGACCGAGGGTCCAGCCTCCTGAAATCTGCTATGACTATGCAGATGCCACACTTTCTGCTCCCAGCCAGCAACGGGCATGGTGGGGAGACTGAGTCAGACCTGGTCCTGGGAGACCCAGCATTTCCTCTGACAGAGGACTTGGCCTCAAGACTCCTGGACAGCTTTGGAGAATCTTCTTTGGACTGTGGTGTGGTCTCAGACACTTCCGCCCAACCTTCTCTCCCTCTCTCCTTCACTCAGGACCAGCCCCAACATCACAGTCTGCTGCTTCCTGCCCTGTTTTCTCTCCCAGATGATTCCCCTACCGAATCCTCAGATATTTAATCTCCTGTTAGAGTCTGTTTCTCAAAGAACTTGGGCTAACCCAGCCCTTAAGGATGGTCCTGGGGTCTGTGTTGGTTGGCTGACTGGCTAATCCCAAGCACCCTCGAATTTTGAGTCCAATGTCTGCTGTCACAGAGCTGCCCTCCTCCTTGCCTGTGATACCCAGATCCAGCCTAAATTTGGAAGCCATAATGGGAAAGCAGAGGTATGAGGCAAACACTATTTATTAGTCCATACTCTAGATATGGGGCACTGACAGGAAGAGTAAACATAAGAAGAAGGATAGGAAGTTGAATAGGAAAAACAAAGACATATAGAGCGCCTTTGAAGGCAGAGCCTTTCTTGCCACGGGGGAAGATGTCAGCTTTCACAAGTGGTAGCATGTTTATTGAATTTTTGAAGGCAAAAGAAGGGAGATAAGAGAGTTCAAGTGGATAGTAGCAGCCCTTGGATTGGGGCACTTAAATGTACAGCTTTGTTGGCTTTGTGTAATTACAGAAGTAGGAGGTAATTGGACAGTGCCTGTCAAAAACGAAATTGCATAGCATGCTTGGTAGGGAGACAATGGACATGGACATTTTTTTCCCAACAAATGGGTTTCCCAGTCCCAACCTCTGCATTCTCTGGAACACTCTCAGCCCGGCAAGACACAGAATTTTTCCATCTCTTATTAAATTTTATCAATTTATAATATAACAAGAGAAAATGTATTGGCTATCTACTGCCACGTAACAAGCGACCCCAAAATATAGTGACTTAAAAGCCACACTTTTTATCTTCTAGTTACTGGGGGTCAGGAATCCTGTGTGACTTAACTGGTCCTCTGGCTCAAAGTCTGTCAGTGACCATTGTCAAGGGATTATCTGAGAGGCTGCCATTTCAAAACTCGGCCGGGGAAGGATGTTTCCATGTGTTGTTTGGCAATCCTCAGGGTTTTTTGTGGGCTGCTGCACTGAGAGCCTCCATTTCCCAGTGATTATTGGCTGAAGGCTGCCCTGAGTGCCTTGCCAGGCGAGACTGTCCCTGGGGAAGCTCACAAGGCGTGGCTCCAGGGTTCACCAGAGAGAACAGGGGAGAGAGTTAGAGAAATAAGGGTCGAGGAGAGGTCAGAGCCTTTGTAACTGCATGTTCAAGGTAACATCCATCTTTTTGGTCATGTTCTATTTGTTAGAAGCAAGTTATGAGGTGTAGTGCACACTCAAGGGGAAGGGATTCCACCAGGCTGTGAATACCAAGAGGAAGGGATCACCAGGAGCCATCTCGCAGGCTGCCTACCACCCAAACACAGCTGATGCCTAAATAAAAATGAACTTGGCTTGGGGCGTCTGTTTGGCTCAGTCAGTGGAGTGTGAGACTCTTGATCTTGGGGCTGTGGGTTTGAGCCCCACACCGGGCATAGAGATTACTGGAAAATAAAATCTTTTAAAAAATTGAAAAAAAAAGGGGCGCCTGGGTGGCTCAGTGGGTTAAAGCCTCTGCCTTCAGCTCGGGTCATGATCCCAGGGTCCTGGGATCGAGCCCCACATCGGGCTCTCTGCTCGGCGGGGAGCCTGCTTCCTCCTCTCTCTCTGCCTGCCACTCTGCCTGCTTGTGATCTCTGTCTGTCAAATAAATAAATAAAATCTTTAAAAAAAAATTGAAAAAAAAAACTTGGCTTGAGAGACTAATGGGAGAAGGACATGGAAGGGTGAGAAGCTACAGGGACCCTTCCAAGGGTATCATCCTTTATAGGGCTTGATGGGCTTGATTTGGTAGGGACCAATGACTGACTGGCATTCAAATTGTGCTAGGTAAACTTCTCCACCCAATTCCTAATCATAACTGAATCTTATAAATGTGCCATGGGTCCCAAAGCAGTCTGTTGCAAACAGAAAGTGTCCTCACGTTTTATGCTGTGTCACAGGAGTTCGTGTGCGTTGTGTGTTCTAGGCCATAATATATGTGTTTGTTTGAATATAAAAATACAAAAACTACTCACCGTGGAGCAAAACTGATTTTGCAGGGTGAGGCCTCATGTGGATTTCGTTTGAAGGGCCTGACAAAGATTTGGTGGCGTCGCTTCTCTTTCGATGAGTCACCTCTGCTGAGTCGTTGGTGCCCCGTTTCCTCCGTCACAAGGAGAAGCTAACAACTATCATCTGCTAATAGGAAAACATGGAGAGATTTTGCAACATGTTTTTATTCTCTGTCATTTTAGGCATCCAGCCTCTCTGTTCACTAGTTCTGTGTGGTCCGCACACGAGCCACGTTAAACACCCCTGGAGCATAGCCGCTCTCTCTGGCCTCCGGTTCTGTGACTATGTAATGCTCTCAGCCTGGGATGTCTCTTCCTGCCTTGTAGCCCTGAGTGATTTTTGCCTTCCCCTTTTATATTCCATTTGGGGGTCAGGGAAGGTCTTGAAGGGACAGTGACCATCATCTGAGTTAAGGGCTGCACCTGCCCTGTGTTCCCAGAGTCACCCTCATTTCAGTGTTCAGACAAGTAAATCTACAGTGACTATCTAATATAATTCAAGGGGGCGCCTGGGTGGCTCAGTGGGTTAAAGCCGCTGCCATGGGCTCGGGTCACGATCCCAAGGTCCTGGGATCGAGCCCCATATCGGGCTCTCTGCTCTGCGGACAGCCTGCTTCCTCCTCTCTCTCTCTCTCTCTGCCTCTCTGCCTACTTGTGATCTCTGTCTGTCAAATAAATAAATAAAATCTTTTAAAAAAATAATATAATTCAACACTTCTTCCTCTCTGGGTGAGCTGCTTACAGACAAAGACTGACTTTTCTGCTTTATACACCAGCTGTGGGTATGAGGTCTTCACCATTTGGCATACAGTAGATGTTCAAAAAAATACCTCTTGGCTAAATCAGTGGCTCTCAGACATTTTGGTCTTAAGATCTCTTTATTTATTTATTTGTTAGAGAGAGAGAGCGCGCGAGCACAGGCAGACAGAGAGGCAGGCAGAGGCAGAGGGAGAAGCAGGCTCCCTGCCGAGCAAGGAGTCTGATGCGGGACTCGATCCCAGGATGCTGGGATCATGACCTGAGCCGAAGGCAGCTGCTTAACCAACTGAGCCACCCAGGCGTCCCTTAAGACCTCTTTAGAGAGTTAACATTTACGGAGATTTCTGAAGGTCTTTTGTTTGTATGGGTTTTTATCTATCTACCTTTACCGTATTGGAAATTATAACTGAATAATAAAGATAGTCATCAAAAACACGGAAAGTCTGAGAAACTTCCACAGTCAAGAGGAGCCTACAGAGATTTGACTAAAAGTGATTCGCTATCCTGGGTAGGATCTTGGAATTTAAAAAAAAGGATATTAGGGAAAACTAAGGAAATCTGGATCCATACTTTAGTATGGACTTTAGTTAATAATATATCAATATTAGATCATGAACTGTAACCAGTACACCATATGGTAGGGGTATATGGCACTCTCTACAGTGTCTTAGCAATTCTTTGTAAATCTAAGCTATTTTAAAGCCAGAAGTTTATATAAAAAAGGAAAAAAGAAAGGATATTGATATGTATGTGAGAAAATCGTATTAGAGATCACAAGGTGATATCCTTGCCTATGCTTTATTTGATTTAAAGAAAACTAGAATTCTCAAACTCAGTTTTGTATTATAAGATACACATAACATAAAATTTACCACCTTAGCCATTTTGAAGGGTACGGTTCAATAGTATTAAATGCATTCATAATGTTGCGCAAACATCCCCACCATCCATCTCCAGAATTCTTTCCATCTTGTAAAACTCTGTACCCACTAAACAGTAACTCCCCTTTTCCTCCTCCCTCAGGCGCTGGCAACCACCATTCTGCTTTCTGTCTCTATGATTTGACTACCCTAAAGACATCGTGTAAGTATCAGTCTTTTTGTGTCTGGCTTATTTCACTTACTATCATGTCCTCAAATTTCATCCTGGTTGCAGCCTATGTTAGAATTTTCTTCCTTTTGAAGGCTGAATAATACTCCATTGTACGTATTTACCACATTTGGCCTCTCTATTCATCTGGACGTTTGGGGTTGCTTCCATACAATGGCTACAGTGCATGGTGTTGGTAGGAAGAGGGGTGTACAAACAACTCTTTGAGGCTCTAGTTTCCGTTCTCTTGAGGTAAATACCCAGCAGTGCAATCACTGTATCATATAGTAATTATATTTTTAATTTTTGGAGAATCTGCCGTATTATCTTCCACATGGGCTGCACCATTTCCTGTTCCCACCAGGAGTGCCCGAGGTTTCCAGTTACTCCTCATGAGCGCCAGCACTTATTGTTTTCTGGTTTTTTTTCCCCCTTCAGTGTAGCAATCCTAATGGTAGTGTCTCACTGTGGTTTGTTTTTCTCTTCCCTAACGATGAGTGATGTTGGGCATCTTTTCATACACTTGTTGGCCAGCTGGACATCTTTCTCAGGGAAATATCCATTCAAGTCCTTTGCCCATTTTTGATTCGGGTTGCTCTTGTTTTTGTTGTAGAGTTTTAGGAGTTGTCCATATATTCTGTATTTGCAAATATTTTCTTCCCTTCTGTCAGTTGCCTTTTTACTCTGTTGACAGTGTCTTTTGAGGCACAAAATTTAAAAATTTAAAGTTTTAGCCTGCTGTGTATTATCACCATGTGCCTGCAATTGTAAAACACACCAGTGATAAAATACTTCTCACAGGAAGACTTGTAAGCCCTTGGATTCTTGTACTTTCCCTCTAGCCCACTAAATCCCCAAGGGGTGGCTCAGGCCTCTGAATGTCTAGGGAGCTGCCCAGATGCTGCGGACTGAATTAGGCTCCCCCTACATTCATATGTTGAAGCTGTAACCCCCAGTGTGATGGGATCTTGAGATGGAGCCTTTGGGAGATGTTTAGGTTTAGTTGAGGTCATGAGGGCGAAGCCTTCATGATGGGATTTGTGCCCTTTTAAGAAGGGACACCA
>ML096970.1:0-17120 GCA_003697995.1 Taxidea taxus jeffersonii | reverse complement strand
GTCGTTTAAGCCCTCCAGTCTGTGGCATTTTGTTATGGCACCTTGAGGTGATGAAGAGGCCAGGCAAGTCTGAAGTTCATCTAGGTTTGAGAACTCTTGATCTCAGCCAGGAATAACCATTAATTAGAGTTCTTATGCTATCTTGGTTGGGAAGGACTTTTCCTTGATGGAGACACATGCTCTATCTAATTCATCAGTGATGTTTATCAAGGATGGCAGACTGAAGGGGGAGGTGAGGGCAATTATTTGCCAGAAGTGCCAGTATTTGCCATTCCTATATTTATTTCTTTACAGGTTTTTTGTTGTTGTTGTTGTTATTTTTATTTTTTTAAGATTTTATTTATATACTTGACAGACAGATCACAAGTAGGCAGAGAGGCAGGCAGAGAGAGAGATGGGGAAGCAGGCTCCCTGCTGAACAGAGAGCCCAACACGGGGCTTGATCCCAGGACCCTGAGATCATGACCTGAGCTGAAGGCAGAGGCTTTAACCCACTGAGCCACCCAGGCGCCCCTTTGTTGTTATTTTTAAAGATTTAATTTATTTGTCAGAGAAAGAGACAGAGAGCATAAGCGGGGGAGGGAGGCAGGCAGAGGGAGAAGCAATCTTCATGCCAAGCAAGGAGCTCAATGCCAGACTTGATCCCAGGACCCTGGGATCATGGAGAAAGAGACTCTTAAACAGGCTCCATATGCAGCACAGAGCCCACCACGGGGCTCAATCTCATGACCCTGAGATCTTGACGAGCTGAAATCAAGAGTGGGACACTCAACTGACTGGGCCACCTGGACACCTCTATTTCTTTACAGTTTTAAGAGCCGTGTCCTTATTTCCTCGAGTCCCTTTTTCCTTCTTGGCATTGTCATATTGACAACAATGTTAGCAAATCCTCAGAAAACTTTACAGCCTTTCTCTTGACTCACTCATACTCCTTGGATTTCAAAAACAGATGCTGCAGAGCAAAGAGTCATTGTCTACATTTACACACTGGGCTTTCCGTTTTGACGTTTTTTTTTTTTTTTTTTTTTTTTTTTCCATTTCTATTCAGAGTTCTCAAACAAGCTTTGGGAGTGATTCGTTAGTCATATGTTCTAACTTTCAAGCGAAAGAATCTTTGGCATTAGCAATAGAAGATAATTAAAATGTAATGTTTTTATATTCCTTATCTTTGTCATTCATCCAGCTGTTATTTTTGAGCGCCTTCTAGGGGTCAATCCCTGTGGTGTTGGGCCTTTGGGAGACAAAGATAAATGGAAGATAAAATCTCTGCCCTTGGGAAGCTCCAAGTCAGCCATGAGGGTTGGACTTCATATCAAGTCATTATAATGTGTTAAGTGCTATACTGGGAGGTGTGAAGGGAACATGAAAGAGAGCCCATTGCTGTCTGGAGGGGATGACTGAGGGTTTATGGAGTGCTCATCATGCTCCTTTCCTCTGTGGATTCATTCAGTAAACATGGAGCCCCTCCCATGTACCAAGCTCTGATCCAGGCATTTGGGATACATCAGTGAACAAGAGAAAAATTCCTGCTCTGGTAGAGCTTGTATTGGAAGGGGGGACCTAATACACTGAGGCCTCATCTAGGGACCAGCACATCGGATCTATGTGCGGGTGACACGGTATGAGAGACTGTGGTTTGGATTTGTGGCTGGGGTCACTTGTTCTTCCTTCCCTCCCACTGTCTTCAGGGGAGGTAAAGGTGGCCTCATCTTGCCCAGTCTCAGGACTGATCTTAAGAAGGGAGGCCCTGGGCCCTGACCTAGATGTGCTGAACTCAGGGAAGGAGGAAGGGTCGGGTTAGTCTGAAAGAGAGAGCCTTTCCTAATCTTGACATTCGGGTGACCTACCCCTGCACACTAGAAGAGTGTAGGGGTTGGTGGTGGTGCTGGTGATGGGGCAAGGGGAGGAAAGAAGGACATAAGTGGCTTTCAGGAACCTAGAAGGAGGCAAGGATAGAAGGGAGCCTCCTTTACTTGAGATGTGGAAAAAGTGCAGAGATAAGGAATTCAAAGATGAGGAATTGCTCACCAGGCAGATAAGGGAAGAGGGGGTTTTAGTTCAAGCAGTAGCAGATGCTGAAGCATAGGCTCTGCCAGTGAAGACCCTGTAATGTTGTTTTTTAACCCCCATTATTTAGATGACTGCATTGGACCCTTCTTGTGCTCATGACCTCTGGGCCCACCATTTAGTCCAGTCATTGCTGGACCTACCTGACATAGGTGTAACCTACCTGACCACACCTTGTCCAGACTGTACCTCACTTCTCTTGCTTTCTGCTGTTGGGGAGGAAGAACTTTTCCTCTGCCCTCTTAGGTTCTTCTGCAGGTCTGCGAGTTAAACTGACAAAGACAGATTAACAGAAGAAAAAATGTTATTCCCATGTGGAAGTGAACAGAAGAAGTAGCTAGCTCATTAAATGGTTAAAGTTAGAGGATTAACACCTAACTTAGTAGGGGAAAAGGTAGTGGGGAGAAGAGTTCTTCAATGGGAAGAACAAGTAGATTTCTTTAGAAAAGACAAATAGGTTTTTAGGAGAATGAGCAGGAGATAGGAAAGTTTGTGATAATGTTTGCCTATGCAGGTTCAAGTGGTCTTTGTTTTCTTTATGGCCATGACGCTCCCCTGAGAGGGAACGCAGGGCAACCTCATTTCCCAGAAGTTGCTGCTTTTAAGCAGATAAGGGAAATCCTGATGAGGCTTCTTTCTGCCTCTTTTGATTCTCAATTGCTTTCAGCTTAAAATAATCCTCATGTCAAATAGCCTATTTTAAGGTGGCATATTGGGATCCCCTTCACCACCTCAGGACTTTTCTGACACAGCTGCTTGGGAAGGCTGCTGGAACCCATCTGGCACTTATGCATGCATGATCGGTGAGAGGATGGTAGAGGGATGGACAGTGAAGCTTGTTGAGAACCATCCCATCTTTTGTCCTTTAGGCTTTCAAAATGGCTCCCAGAAGGTATGAGGGGACCCAGCTAACCACAGTGGTGGCTAACTCTAGAATATTCTCGGTGATGGGTTTCCCTCTTTTCCTACTGTACTTCTTCCAGTGTCCAATGCTTTTCCTTGGTCATTTCCCAGAATACCTGCATGCTTGCATAAAAGCCCTTGCCCATGCTCTCCTTTGTGGCAGAACCCAATCTAAGACAGAAATTACAGTTCAAAACTGGGTAAGGATGGTGCCAAGATACCACAGATAATAGATGGTAGAAAAGGAATCCAAATCTGGGTTTCACTCAAAAACAGGTCCTTTCTTCTTCCTGCTATGGTACCTTTCTTCTCTGCAAGTTTTTAGTTGCTAAACCATACTCACATGGATTATTTTGAGTATTCTAGGCCAACAGCTAAAATAAACTAGGAGTGGAAAAGAGTAAGACATTTTGTAAAATTTGAAAACATGAGAGTTACATCTGGTTTCTCTGGAATTTTTGAGAGTCATTGCCATCAACAGTTAAATTTGGAAAGTTTGTCAAAATACTGGTTTTGGAATGGTTTCCTAGAATTATTTGATTTGGGATCCATTTCATGTGGTTTTCATAACATATAAGTGGTTTTTTAAGACAGGGCAAGGCTGTTTGGTTTCAAACTTGTTTTTTAAAACCAGACCACTTAGGCAAAATATTTTTGTAATATTTTTATACTATCTAAAAATTAAAAGCTTTTTTAATCCAAACAACTTAAAACTCTTTAGAAACCTATCTGTCTCAGTACTAAGACTTCTGGGTAAGTTTCACACTATTTAACTTCAAAACATTTAGCCAAAATAGCTTGGATCTAGGACAGATTTCGAAGCTGGATACTTTCAAATGGCTCGCCTAGATAACACGCAATGATATATGGACCATTTTATTGTCTCAAAACATTGGTTTCCCATCATATAAATAAAGCCTAAGCAATAGCTTCACATTGTTGCAAAATAAGCTACATATTTGAAAAATTAAAACATCTGTGCAATGTGCAAATGGACTGAAATGTTTTCTTTATCAATAATACGGAAACTATTTTGCAAAACTTTCAATGCAGCCTCCTCTTTCCCTTCCATAGGATTGCGACTCCGTGGGTTGTGCATCACTGGATAGAGCCAGGACCATGTGGCCTTGCCTTTTGTTTACTCTTTTACTGGTATTATCAATTGCAGTTTTTCAGAGCAATGCTGTGAGGCCCATATGATCATTATACCTTTCTCAAAAAAGAGCACCCAGGGTCAAAAAAGGTTTTTTTGTCTTCTTTAAAGTCATAAAGTTCCTCCGGGACAGGTTTTAGACCTCCTCTGTTTGGCTGTGTTTCTCAGACTCTTAGCCATGCTACTTCCTGTCTTGTGCCCGTTTTCCCTCACTTGGACTCACTGAACCTCTTGCTCTGGTCCTTGTACTCCCTGTCTTTCCTCCTAGTATGTTTCAGTAGATCTCAACCAAAGACCTGCCGTGTACCTGTGTTAAGTGGCCACATAGGTTCCGAGTAATTTGCCATAGATCATAAATGTGGTTATGAGTGAAGAATGATTTAAGTTGAGACATGAGAGTGGGTTCAGGACCATCTGTAAAGTAATGTCATTCCTGTCCATTCCTATTCATCTCTGACTCTTGAGCAGGGACTAGGGAGAAAAGGTGCAGTCAGAGCGTAAGACATTCCCTAGTCCAGATGAAAATAGCACCTTTAGCCATCCTTCAGGTTGAGAAAGGCCCTGGGCCTCTTTACATGTGGTTACTCTAAGCTCAGGCTGGAGCCAAGGGGGAAGGAACACAGGGCATATTGCTACCAGAGGGATGGAATTTGAAAGGGTGAGGGTTGGGAGGAAAGGGGAGAGGAAGTGACATTCTGCATAGTAACAGAAAGGACTCGTAAATAGGGAATTGTAGGGAGAAAAAAAAATATTTCTCCTTTTCCTTTATAGGATGACTATACTGTCTCTCAAGTTGATGTTTGTCTTTGGAACGCTCAGTGGGTGTGTTTGATTTCAGTGGTTCAGAGTTGGGCAATAAGGAGAAATTTGAAGTATCTCTCTATTCTGGAATATTTTTGTGGGCCGTAATTAAAATAATTTGTCATGGACAGATATATCCTTACTGTGGGTTAGGACGCATCTACCAGAATTAAATCATTTTGCCTCTGACTTGGTATAAACCTGTTAAGTGAAGAATTAAGACAATTGTGCAAATAACATAGTATTTGTAAAAATTAATAACGGGAGATCTCACTCAGTGGAGTCGGGAGGCCCGCAGGGGGCTTGCCCATGCCCTACCATTCCTTATGGACTATAGACCCAGCAGGAAGTTAGGGACCTTGCCCTGGGTGTTACCTTACTACCACATCATTTCTTTCCAGGAAGAAAGTCTCTCCTCCTCCCCTGGCAACAGCCCAGCCAATGAGAGACAGTCACAACTCAGCCAATGAGAAGCCACTAGACTTTCAACTTCCAGTTGACTCCAATGGATTTTTTTTGTTCACAACAGCCCCTCGACCTCCCCCTTTCCTCTATAAATAAAGAACTCTCTGTGCTTTGTTCTGCAGACCTGCCTATGCTTTTTCTCATAACTTGTCTGCGACTGCAATTTTCTGTTATCCTGAACAAACCCATCTTTTGCTGATCAAATAACCTATGATGAATTTAAAACATTGATTGACGAACCAGACTGCCTCTGTATAAATCTGAGGTCCGAGCCTTCCTGGCTGCAAGATCCTGGGCATGTGAGTTCCCTAACATCTCCATGCTTCCATTACCCCAGCTACAGACCAGGAACGACGATGACCCACTCCCAGGCTCTTGAGGGGAATATCTCATGATTTTCGTCATGTAGGGAACAGTATTTGGCCTCTCATAGGCTCATTATAAGCACCACATGAACGTTATCATAATTAAATATCTCAGAGACACTTCCCTTAACCCCACTTTGGCCATCCATGCTCTTGCATTTCTGTGACCCTTTTTGCAGCAAAGCTATTGGAGTATTATTTATCTTCTCTGCCTCTGAGGCTTTTCCTTACATTTTCTCCTGAACCAGTGTTTCTCACACTTGCTTTTTTTCATTATTGTTCCTCCCCCCTCCCCCCCACCAGTGAGTCTTTTTGGACATGTTTTAAACTGTTTCCTCTCACCCATGACTTATACCACAGACGTCCTGTGTGGTTGTTTATGTACTATGTGTTTATCTGTGCTGTGGACATAACAAGAACAAGGCTTTTTCCATCTCCCAAGAATCGATTTTCCCTCCCTGGGGAATGATATCACCCCACTGACAATGCTTGTCTTAAATCTACCCCATTCCTTCTTTTGTCTCCGCTACAAAACAATTCTTGTTCAAGGTCAGATTGCTGACCTCCATGTGGCAGAATCCATGGTCAGCCCCCAGTGTCCATCTTAATTGACCGGTCCCTGGCATCTGCCCAGCCCTCCCTCCCCCTTGATATACTTTCTTCAGTGGGCTTCTGAAGCATCCTATTCTCTTGGTTTTTCTCTTCTTCCCTCGTTGTTCCTTCTCAGTTCCTTGTGATTCCTCTCTTCTTATCTTCCTCTTGATAGGGGATGGAGGGCCACAGGGCTCAGTCCTTGATAGTCTTCTCTGTATTCACTCCCTCGTTGATATCATCTGATATTCTGGCTTTAAATTAATCTATGTACCGATGACTCCCCACTTTATGTCTCAACCAAAAGTCTCTTGCAGACTCCAGGTTAGGATAGTAACTGCTTACTTGTTTTTTCCACTTTAGTATTTAATGAACCTCCTCCATTAACATGTTCAAGATTGAACTTTTGGATTCTTCCCCCAGACTGCTTTATCCAAGGTCTTTCCCCTTCTCTATTTTTCTTACACACCCTAATCCATTAGGAAATTCTGATAACAAAATAAATCCAGAATGCTCCTTAGTATTTACCCAAATGAATGTTTAAAATCTTGTGTTCGTACACAAATGAGCATGTGGATGCTTACAGCTGCTTTACTCATAATGGCCAAAATGTGGAAGCAACCGAGATGTCCTTCAGTAAGTGAATGGATAAACAAACTGTGGTACATCAGACAATGGAACATTATTCAGCATTAAAAATAGATGAGCTATCAAATCATGAAAAGACGTGGAGGAAACATAATGAGTATTACGGAGTGAGAGAAGCCAATCTCGAAAGGCTACATACTGTATGATTCCAACTCTACAACATCCTGCAAATTCAAAACTATGGAGACAATAAAAAGATCACTGATCGCCAGGGGCCTGGGGAGAGGGAGGGATGAGTAGGCAGAGCACAGAAGGGTTTTATGGCAGTGAAACTATGATGCATGACGCTACAGTTGTGGATATGTGTCGTTATTTATTTGTGAAAAATGTACACCACGAAATGTACAAGACCAAGAATGAACGCACTAATGCAGACTCTGGGCTTTGAGTCATGATGCTGGGTAAGCACAGGCCTATTGGTTATAACAAGCATACCCGTGGGGTACAGGATGTTGACAGAGAAGTAGTTGTACGTGTGGGGGGGCAGAGGGTTGATGGACACTCTCTGTACTTTCCACTCAGTTTTGCTGTGAACCTGAACCTGGTCCAAAAAATAAAGTATGTCTGAAAAAAAAAAATCCAGAATCTGCTCCCAGCTTAGTGGGACCTAGCATCTCACTCTGTCCTCAGTGACCATTATTGCCGTCTAACTGGGCTTCACACTCTGGCTTGTCTCCCTGTAGTCTGTGCCCGTCCCAGGCCCCCCTTCAGAGAGAAGCCAAAGTCCTGATCATGGCCTTTTAGGCCTTTCTTTCTGACCCTTGTCCTTCCTTTTTTCCCCCTTGTTCACTCTGCTCCAGCCACACTGGCTCCCTTGTTATTTCTCTAACATACCAGGCGTGCTCCTGCCGCAAGGCCTTTGCAGTGGCTGTTCCCTGTGCCTGGGATGCTCTTCTATGGATCCTCATGACTCTCTCACCTCCTGCAAGCCTTCTCAAATGCCACCTTCTCACTGAGGCCTTCTTGTCCACCAGTTTAAAACTCTAGGGGACGCCTGGGTGGCTCAGTTGGTTGAGCTGCTGCCTTCGGCTCAGGTCATGATCCCAGCATCCTGGGATCGAGTCCCACATAGGGCTCCTTGCTCAGCGGGGAGTCTGTTCCTCCCTCTGCCTCTGCCTGCCATTCTGTCTGCCTGTGCTCACTCCCGCTCTCTCTCTGACAATATAAATAAATTTGTCTCTCTGACAAATAAATAAAAATCTTAAAACTCTAGCTCTCCCACCCTGCACTCTGAACTCCCTTACCTGCTCTCTTTGCTCTGTTTTTCACAGAACACTTTTTTTTTTCCAGTGGGAGGGGGGATAGAGGGAGAGGAAGAGGGAATCCCAAGCAGGCTGCATGCCCAGTGCAGAGCCCAATGCGGGACCTGATCCCATGACCTGAGCCAAAATCAAGAGTCGGACAGTCAGTTTAACTGACTGAGCCACTCAGGCACCCCAACACATCATTTTTATTATACTAAATCATTAAGGTGTTGTGTGTGTGTGTGTGTTTCTTTGTCTTCCTTGACCAAATAAAAAATCCACAAGGACAGTGATTTCCATCTTTTCGTTCACTGATGTATTCCAAGTGCCTAGAACAATGTTTGGCACATATTAGGTGCTCAATAAAAAATTGTTAGATAAGTGGGAGTCTCCCTACCACCCCTGACTCTAGGCTACTCTGTCACATACCTTTCCAGAGGTGTTCTATGTACATACAAGCGTATGAGATTAAAACAACCCAATTCTACATTTTGCTCTGTTGTAATTCTGCTGCTTACAACCTTTAGTAAAAGTCTTCTACACAATGTTAGCACTACTTGGAGGGGCTGAAAGAATGAGGTCTTCAGTGTGTGGTAAGTGGGACAGAGCAGAGAAGAAAATCAAGAGAGATGAATCATGGACTGGAAAGAAGTCAACAAAAACAAAATCACGGTAAGGGCCAGAAGACACATAGAGCCCCAAAGAATTCTTGGGGTTGTTTGCATGTGGGCTGCCTATTTATTTATTATTCCTTTTGAACGATAAATGAGAGAGCCACCATCCACCAAGACGGGGAGGCTTGGCGATATCCACACAGCAGAGGTCTTTGATGAGGATTGAAGGATTGTCCTGATTCTTCGTGTCCTGGTGCCCAGGTCAGTCTCACTAGGGGCAGGCTCTCGAAGAACTGGTCTGCAGTTGCTGGTTTCTTCTTTCTGTGGCTTTTATGAGATGGGGTCTGTTCTGCTGGCTAGGGCCAAAGGAGTGGGTGGGGGAAGACGAGAGATCATGAGATCAGCTAAAATTCCGCAGGATCCTGTCCTGCTGGTCCGGAGACAGGCTCCACTCTCCCCTACTCTACTCGTGGACACTGTGGTTGAACACCCAGGGATGCAGACTCCCGAGCACGGCTGGCCTCCTCGGTGGATTTTGCAGCACCGCGAGCCCATTTCCTTCTGGCCCCAATGCCTGGGATTGCAGGTCTGGAACACGTATTAGTGGTGTCACGTCTGGGGAGCACAAGGCGGTGACATGGAAACACTGCCTGCCATGGCAACAGCTGGAATAATAAACAACATCTATCCCCCACGAGGACAATCGTGGAGCCGGGCCTCGTGGCAACGTCAGGAAGGGAAATAAGTAATATCCAAGGTAGGGCTCGTGTTTCGCCCGAATTTTACCTCCACAGTCCAAGAGATTCGCTGAGTGCCTTATTGGGCAAATGGAGGCAATTATATGTCATTCAAAACCTTGTATGCCTTTCTAGAAACTGTTTGAAACAAGAGTGACTCAGAATGTTGGAATTGGAAAGTCAAAGTTTCCCCTCCTCCGCGTCATCTGTCCTCTCTTGGGGTAACCACTACTCTGTGTCGTTAACGGGTGGGGCTCCGGGGTGGGATTCTTGCTGAGTGGCTGAGGCTTGGTGGGCTGCAGCCAGTAGGCGGTAGGATTCCCCCCGGCCCCCATTTCTTACTTCAAGTGGACTCTAATGAGATCCCTTCTCAATCCCTTGAAGGCATCTCAGATGGCCTCCCAGCTCTCGGGCTGCTGGCGGGGGCTAAAGAGTCCAGGCCAGTAGAAATGAAAACTTGACTCTCATCTCATTTGGTTTCTGTCCCCACCACGCCCGCCATGACACCCACCCCCAGTGTGGTGCTGACCCGATGGGGAAGGAGGGATGGTGGTGATAGGATCTGTTCTTTCACACTTCTTACATCCTGCTGTGCTCTGTGGCTTCTGACACTCCCCGCGTGGGGAGGAGGGAATTAGAGAGGCGCTATCTTATTCGACTGACACTGTTGTGGTCTGTTTGCCCAAACGCTAGGTCTCCGGGAGACCCTGTGACCCTCACTCCTTAGGGAATCCAATCTCCTTTATACCATTTGATGAGTTCATTGCTCCCCAGACTTGGGCCTTACCCCTGGGGTATCCCGTCTACTTGCCTCCTCGCCCCATTCCCTTCCATAGGGTTCCTTTGGTGCAGTGCTGCCCCCAGACTTGGGCAAAAGGGGTACCAGCCTGGCACCCCACCCTTTTGTACCCCACCCTCGGTCTGAAGGGGAAGGGAGGAGAAACGGGACTGTTCTCTACTCCTGTGAATTCCCTCCCAGAGATTTTCTCTCTGGCATTTCAGCCTCTTCCTATATGACCTGGAGGTGGATGAGTGGGAGTGAAAGTGGAAGACATCTTTGGCTACCTCATGGTAAGACCTGAGTGGATGTGTCTAGAACTTCTCCTACAAATGTGTGGGGACTTTTCCCCTACTTGTTTTCAGCTTTGGGCCTTAGTGGAATCCAGAGGCATTCAGAAAGTCCCAGCTGGTAATCTGTTACAAATACACATCTCCTCATTTATTGTCCTAAATTGGGCTTTTTTCCTTAGAATGACAGCTTACACATTTCTTGAATACCTACATTACATTTCATTTGCTATGGGGGACCCTGCCATAATTTGTGTAACCATTCTTCTATAGATGGTTATTTAGGTGGGTTTTTGGTATCATAAGTGATGTTGAAATGAATAATCCTTTGACAGTCATATATCCTTGTGTCCTTAAGTAAGTATTCCTGGAAGTGTGATTGCTGATCCGGAAGGCCCACACATTTTACATTTTAACAGGAAGCCCATTCTGTATCTTACTTTTTTTTTTTTTTAAAGATTTTATTTATTTATTTGACAGACAGATCACAAGGAGGCAGAGAGGTAGGCAGAGAGAGAGGAAGAAACAGGCTCCCTGCAGAGCAGATACCACCCCCCCCCCCAACTCAGGGCTGGATCCCAGGACCCTGGGATCATGAACTGAGCAGAAGGCAGAGGTTTTAACCCACTGAGGCACCCAGGTGCCCCCCATTCTGTATTTTAATAGGTGGGGCCAATATGCACTCCTACTGAAAGTATGTGGGAGTACCTTTTCCCCCAAACCCTTCCCTGCACTGAATATTGCCAGACTCATCTAATCGGTGAAAGATTATATCTCATTGTTACCTTCATTTGCATTTCTCAGATCACTAATGAGGTTCAACATCTTCTCATACATTTTCTAGTTGTTTGTAATTCTGTGACTTATGTTCATATCCTTTGATAATTTCTTTTTTTAAATTTAGATGAGTATAAAATATGTTGTAAATATTTTTCCATGTCTGTTATTCTCAAGATGCTTTTATCATAAATAGATTCTTGAGGATAAAGAATTATTCTGTCTCGAATTGACTTAGGTTGGTGTCTGTGGAGAACAGAGTAATGAATTAGTCAGAGGAGTCTAGCTGCTGTAATGGATTATCCTCAAGTTTCTGTAGTTTAATTCAGCAAAAAGTTATTTTTCACTTTTACACAGTCCAACATGGGGGGTCTCTGGTCCATTCTTTTCCAAGGTGAACCCAGGATCCTTCTATCTTGTGACTGTGCTCTCCTCTGGATTCTCGAAGGCTTTCATTTAGCAGGTAGCTGAGGAAGGAGAGAGCAGAACATTTCATAGGGTGTTTCATACGCCAGGCTTGGGAGTGACATACATCCCTTGCCCCGCTAGTCCCTTGGCCAGAGCATGATCACCTGGCAAGGGACACCAGAAATGAAGTCTAGCTCTGAGCCTGTTGGACTCTCTGCTCTAGTAGGTGGAGCAGACTGACATCTCTGCACATATAGGTCTTCACATCATGTGTTATTTTTTTTAAGATTTTATTTATTTATTTGTCAGAGAGAGTGAGCACAGGCAGACAGAGAGGCAGGCAGAGACAGAGAGAGAAGCAGGCTCCCTGTCGAGCAAGGAGCCCGATGCGGGACTCGATCCCAGGACGCTGGGATCATGACCTGAGCCGAAGGCAGCCGCTTAACCAACTGAGCCACCCAGGCATCCCACATCATGTGTTATTGAAGGGAGTCTAGTGGCTCTTAGATAGAATGCATAGTATGACCCCTGCCAAAGAATGTTCAAATCACAGAGGGCTGTTTAAATGCCAAGAATCATGGTTCCTTTGGTTTGAAGTCTTGAATATATCTTTTCCTTGTAGAATAAGATTTAAAGTCTTCTTCGAAGAGACAAGGGCTTCTTTTGAATTCTCTTACAAGAGGAAAAGATAATGTCTCAATTTCTGGAAGTTTTCCTGCCATTCTGAGGCTCAGAGGTTTTGAGTGTGGTGACTGGGTGGAAGGGCTGGGCGCAGGCAGCCCCTGTGAGGGTTGGAGCTAGGAGCAACACAGGTTGGTGGGTGGTTGGCTGTTAGCCCACGGTGAAGGGTAGCGTTGAAGCAGAGTTCAAATGAACAGGTTTCAGAGTTGGGGAATCACTGTGGGAGGTTGTGGGGGTGTGACCTTCTGGTCAAGGGTGACCTTAATAACAGACAGGTTAGAAGCAGAGGGAGGAGAAAGACAAGGACAGATGGGAGCTTGGATTTCTGAACCATGTCCAAAGTGGGAGGGAGATGGCAAAAGCCAAGGCTGGTCATGGAATTGCTCCCCAAAAGTGACATGAGAATTTCCAGACAAGTAGAACGTTGTGTTATCCTCAGCAGCCTAGATCCTAGGGTAGCACTTTCACACGTTGGCCATCGCGATGCTCTTGAAGCCCATGCCTCTTTGTCATTAGGAAGTTTTATTTTGCCATCTGGATGGTCACCCACCTACAGGAGTTGTCCTGGGGCTGCCATGTGGTGCTGGGGCCCGGGAAGGATTTGGCTAGTGGGAGAAGTGATGGATAGATGTTCGTAACTAGAATGATGGAGGTCTCTATCTCCCCATCCATGAAATCAAAGTACTGATCTGAATGACCTTGGACATGAGCCAACGTTCATATTCCATTAGATGGGAATGTTGAGGCCAGTGAGAGCCATGACCTGTTCTTTTGGGCGGGGTAAGCAATCCCGGGAACAAGCAAAGGAAGACAACAACTTCTCCCCAAATTTCTCAGGCTTCCGTGATGTCTCTGACCTTGGGCAAGTTACTTTTTCTCCCTGGGACTGTTTTCCCAGCTGAAAAACGGGTGGAATCTTTGGAGGGTGATTCGCTCGTCCCACTCTGACTTTCTGTGACAAATACAATACGGGAAAACCCAAGTTTGCAGGACAAGAGGGGTTCTGTTGCTGTGTGATCGGGGTGGCACTGGTTCAGGGATAATCGGGTAGTCTTTATGCTGCCGTCTGTTGCTCCAAGAACTTTAACATCTTCCTTGTCCCTCCCATGGGAAGATAAGGATGTCCAGGGGGGCGGCCTCCCTGCCTGGAACCTCTCCATACCCCAATCCTAGCACATCTCTGATTTCTCTCTGGTGGCCGCTCCCTGTTTGCTTCACCCTTTCAAATAAATCCATGCTGATCCCTTAGCCTTAACATTTGACTTTGCTCTGTATCACGGAATCCCCCATTCTTTCTGAAACCACAGGCTGAAGCTCATGGGTATACGTCCTAACAGGCCTGGCACAGGCTCAGAGTCCCGGGCATCCCCTGGGAAGGGACACTGGACAATTATTGCCACAGCACAGTACTTTGTTTTGTTGTTCGACCGAACTTTGGAGGATGGCAGGTGATGGTCAAATGGCTTCACTCGGAGGGGCTGAGAATTCCCTGAGACGGTCACGTGAGAAGTGGCGTCCCTGTGGCTGGGGTTTAGTAGGGGTCCTGGGTCATCTGGGAGAATTCTTCTGCCACAGGTTTTACTAAGATGTGAGGAGTCTGGCAGTCGGATATGCACTGTTAGCGGCCAACAGGGTCTTGGAGCTGGACAGGAGCTGGCAGAGGTCCTGTCTGGTGTTCTGGTCCAGTCTTGGGCTATTTTCCCTACATGTTCTCCCAATTTGCAAATCAAGGATATTCTTATCATTACGAAAAAAAAAAAAATAAGATTGCACCGTTCAGGGCCTTACTTATATGGCAGATGGGGTTAGTGAAGATGACGAAACCCAGAGCCTCTGCTTCCTTGTGCCAGCAGCCCCTCCTAATTTAGCAATCAGGACCAGATGGGAGTTACTGAGACAGGTGTTCTACTGGCTAATGAGCTTCTTCAGGATGGCTAGCTAAGCGCCGGCTGATACCACTCTCCACTCAACCAGGCCTGTATTGCCTCTGCTTTATGAGGGCACATCTAGGATAGGAATACCAATCTACCAACCCTAGAGAGAGTTGTGGGAGAGAAGCTTCTGTGCAGCCAAGAGAATTTTCCAGCAGAACTTTCTCATTCGTGGAAACCAGCCTGGGCTGTAGGCTCCTTGAGGTCAGGGCCCATGTCTTAGCCCCTGTTGCTTCCACTGCATGCTGGGTGGCCACATCTAGAACACAGGGCTTCCCCCAGTATCCGTGGTGGATGCTCCCGGGGCAGGGTGCCTTCTTTGAGGAGTAAAGCCCCACAGTGACTGTCCCACAGCTTGGCACCTACTGTCTTATGCTGCTGTGTTCTAAATCCCACCCTTTTTCTTACTTTTTTCATTTACCATGGTTTTCGAGACCTAGCCCTATTCCTACCTGTAAACTATGATTTTTGTGGCCACTATATAATACTTCATTATCTTTTTTTTTAAAGATTTATTTATTTATTTGATATAGAGAGAGTGAGCACATGAGATCACACGTAGGCAGAGAGGCAGGCAGGGAGTGAGGAGCAGACTCCCTGCCAAGCAGCCCGATGTGGGCCTCGATCCCAGGACCCCGAGATAATGACCCAAGCCGAAGGCAGTGGCCCAACCCACTGAGCCACCTAGGCGTCCCTCATTATCTTTTTATACCAAATTCCCTAAAGAGGAATATGTGTCGGTTGCCTTCAGCAACGAACTCCCAATTCCTAGCCACCACCTCGTTCCAAGCATATCCTTGTACTTATTTTCTTCTGAAACTCAATCTATCCTGTTTTGTGTTTACTCAGATAGTCTCAAACATTAATTCATTGCTTGCTTAACCATTATGTAAGTTCCCCTTGATCAGATAATCATAGTATCTGCCTTTTAGGGTGGTTGTGGGTATGGATGAAACCATGTGTATGAGGTGTTTCGCACATTATCTGGCAAGCAGAAAATTCTCGATAGATGTTACAAGCCCTCCGAGCCTAGAACTCATTAGGACTTTAATAACACCAATTACGATAATGAATGTTTAATTACCTCTGGTGATCGGGGGTCTCCTTCCTCATAAAACCAGGTCCCAGAACACTTGAAACATGAGTTATTCAGGAGGTAGTAATTATGGTAGTACTCATTAATTTTCTCAAATGATTCCCTTTTTACAGATGAGAAAACTGAAGCCCATAGAGCTTATGCCTCTTGCTTTCGGTCACTCAGCGTTGTTGGCCCCAGCACTGGGGCTCAAACCCTTGTCGAGCTCCAAAGCTTTTGTTTTTAGCACTCTGCTGTATTGCGTGCTTAGATTATTACTATTTTAGTAACAACAGCTTTCATTTCCTCCCTGTGTGCATAGTCACAGGGAGTTTAAGGTTCTGTTAATTTAAGATTCTGCTAATGTTTACTGAGACCTAGTGGGTGCCAGGCCCGGCTGAGACCATTTTTAGTGTCCATTCGTGTAAATTGCTGAAAGATGCTCCCTCTGGGCAGGTGGAGCTATGGGCGCATGGTGTGATCAGTAGAAGCAGGGCTGGATTCTGGCCCCTGCCCGTCCCTCCCCTGCGTGCAGTATGCACGTTGCCCAAGTGTCCGCTGTGTCCTGGGGCACTTGCCATGACATTGAACCAGCCTCCCCATGCCAGTCCTGTGGGGCAAGTTCAGTTCCCCTGGACAGACGGAGAGAGCAAGGTTCAGAGCTGGGGCGTTTCCAAGGCCGTGTGGTCTCAAGGTGCAGATCCCATGTCCAAATCAGAGTCAAATCCAGAGATGGATTACATATAAAGCAGAGCGATCCAGGAGGATCACACTGTAGGAAGGGAAAAGAAGCACAGGAATCCCTGGGCAGAACCTGCCAGGTTTGACCCCTGGTGCTCAGGCGACCCTCGTGCTTTGCCATGGCTGCCTCTCTGACGAGTGCTGGATATGGTCTCCCACTGGAAACCCAGGGGAAACAAGGTTCCCGGTGGGCCAAAACCCTCTGGTGCATGATCACCAGTGAGCTGGCGGCTATGGACTGTGAGTGCCTGGAGGGCATTAGAAGCTCCTGGAAGGGGCCTGAGGCTTCAGCGCACACTGCTTCTTCTGCACACAGAGTAGTAAGTGTTCCTGCATTTGCAGAGTGGTACATGCTCAGAAGGCTGGAGAGATCCTTCCAGGGCTGAGTGGAGCAAGACAGGCTGTTGGGGGTTGGGATCAGGAGGCTGGCCCCCAAGGAAACCAGAGGTCTCTTCATCTTCCTTGTCCTTCTGTGATTTTTCTAGTCCTTTGAAGACTGCATTTACGATCTAAGAAGGTACTTCAATGTCCCCAAGTCAAATCAGGACCTCTAACTTTAGAATGTTCTACAAAATCACTACCTCAAGGAGACACCTGCGCTCTGACATTTGTAGGAGCGTCGTTCACCGTGGCCAAGGCTGGGAACCAGCCCGAGTGTCCGCTGACAGATGAATGGATAAAGAAGATGTGCGATATATAATGGAATATTTGTTCCGCAACCCTAAAAAGGAAGGCAGTTCTGTCATTTGCCACAACGTGGGTGAACCTGGAAGGCATTATACCGAGTAAAATAAGGCAGGCAGAAAGACAAATAATGCATGGTATCACT
Organism: Taxidea taxus jeffersonii; assembly: GCA_003697995.1. Lineage (NCBI taxonomy): Eukaryota > Metazoa > Chordata > Mammalia > Carnivora > Mustelidae > Taxidea > Taxidea taxus. The sequence goes on along the minus strand of ML096970.1, from coordinate 22 downwards.
TATATGTGGAATCTTCAAAACA
>RCUC01100161.1:0-11418 GCA_003697995.1 Taxidea taxus jeffersonii | reverse complement strand
AATTAATTTATTTATCAGAAAGGGGGCAGAGAGAGAGAGAGAGAAAGAGAGCATGCACAAGCAGGAGGAGCTGCAGGCTGAGGGAGAAGCAGCCTCCCCTCTGAGCAAGGAGCTCAGTGTGGGACTTGATCTCAGGACTCTGAGATCATAACCTGAGCCAAAGACAGACAATTAAATGACTGAGCCACCCAGGTGCTCCACTAATGACTTTTTAAGATGTTTTCCCCCTCAAGATCTCTTTGATCATCACAAAATGAGGATAACGGACAAAACAAGAAATAGAAACCAGTTGTGTGTTCTATGCCTAATGCAGGCATTAGTAAGTCATCTTTCCTCCTGAATGCACATATACAATCATTCATGGCTCAGTACTCAGGTAATGATTCCTACTCAATGAGATATTACATAGGACATAAAGTCCATTTCTCATCTCTAAATAGCATATGAAGAGATCTCAAATGCAGTTCTAATATTTTATGATTTTTTTCTTAGTACCTCTGTTGGCCCAGAGAAAGTTGTAAAAGATATACTTGTCTGACCAAATTGCTGCATTTTAAAGCAGTTTTCATTTCTTCCTTAAGTACTCCTTTAAGTCTGTTCAGTCACTTTTTCCTCACAACAAAACTGGAAGACAACTTTTGTTTTCCTGTGTATCAGCTATCTATTGCTGCATAACAAGCTAATATAGAATTAAGTGACTTAAAGCAAACATTTATTATTGCTCACTACTATATTAGTCTGCTACATGGTTCTGGGCTCAGCAAGAATCAGGTATCCATGGTAGGCTAGGTGTTGATTGAGGGCAATCTAGTGTAGGAAGGGCATTATATGGAAGGGTGAGAAAACTAGGCTCTTTTTCAAATGATCTTTTCCTGTCCAAAAGACTAATCTGGGCAGCAACACAGTTCTGAGAAAAAGTCTCAAGCAATGCCTCTTGAAGCATAGGCTCAGGAGTGGCACAGTGTTACTTCCACATTATTTTACTGGCCAAAGCAAGTAACAAGACCAACTCAGATTCAAGGATTGGGAAAATAGACATTAAGTGTTCTCCAAAAAATTATGTACTCCCTGGTAATCCTCTTCCAAACAAGTGGTAAAACATTTCCACCAACCCAGGAAGTTTCCCTGTTTCCCTTTTTTGTTGATTATCTTTTCTTTTTCTTTCTTTCTTTTCTTTTCTTTTTTTTTTTTTTTTTTTGTTGATTATCTTTTCTACCACTCTCCATTCCTTTAGGAAGCCATATTCTGATTCTTAGCGCTACAAATCATTTTAGTATATTTTTGAATAAAAAGAATCATAGATTAATTTCTTTTGTCTAACAATGCTTTTCTGAGCAATCCATTCTGTTGCATGTGTACTTTTTAAAAAAAGTTTATTAGTTTTTAAAATTTTTTCTTTGGAATCTAGCTTTTGTTGACTTTTTTGTTCTTTGTTGTATGTCTCAGTGCCAATCACAGTTTGTGTGAGTAGTAGTTATTCCACATACAAATGGAATGATGTTTATTGTAGAACATGTAAAATATATTTTAAAGCATAAAAATGATAATTTCTGGTAATTCTTTTTTTAAAATTTATTTATTTATTTGACAGACAGAGATCACAAGTAGGCAGAGAGGCAGGCAGAGAGAGAGGAAGAAGCAGGCTCCCTGCTGAGCAGAGAGCCTGATGCAGGGCTTGATCCCAGGACCCTGGGATCACGACCCAAGCCAAAGGCAGAGGCTTTAACCCACTGAGCCACCCAGGGGCCCCTCTGGTAATTCTTCTAAGAGTATCACCACAGTGCTTTTGATGTGTTTCTGACCTAGTTAATAATCTCTATATATCATTTACCTATAAAAACACAACCAGGATCATGCATTTATAGATTTATGTACATTCTTCAAATTTACTTGATAGAATGCTGTATTTTCTAGATAGTTCAGTACTCTTTCTTTCAGCCTTCTTCAGATTTGTTTTCTTTTCCTACACTTACATTATTGTTTTTCCTTCTTGGCATTCTCTCTTATCCAATAATATATTCATTTAAGTATATTCATTTTTCTCTGTGTACATCTTTGATCCCCAAAGTTCTGTAGGTTTCTCATTGTAAAATGTCTGTAATATCAGTATTAATTTCATTTTTGCCCCCAAACTTATTTATCAAAGCATATATTTGTTCTGTTTTGTTTTTAGTCTTGTTGTATTTTATACTTGTTACTTTGAGGCAAAAAAAGTTTACATTTTGTTTGTTTTGAAATTTGTTGATTACATGTAAAAATGGATTATAGACACTTAAAAGATGTGTACAATCTGTGTCTATGCCCAAAATCTATCTATGCCTCTTCAATTTGACTTACTAATTGAGGAACTATAGTAAAGTGATTAAGGGCTAAAACTCTGGAGATTGATTGCTTGTGTTTAACATTTGACTCAACCAGTCCCAGCTGAGTAACATTAGTCTAGCTACTGAATCTTGCTTGCATTAATTCCCTCATCTGTAAATGAAAATATAATAGTATCTACCTAGAGGGTTGTCATGAACAGTAAATGAACTAAAACTGTAGTAATACAAATAATAAATATAGCAGGTGCTTGACACATAGTAAACACTATAGGTGTACGTTTTCATTGTCTTATTTTATTAAAGTCATCTATCTCTATCATTTCCTATTCTCTATATTGATTGAGATATGCTCAACTCCTTCACCATGGCTATAATTTTATCAACTCTGTCTTGTATTTCTTCATCTTTGCTTTAAATATTTTAATATAAATTATTTGAAAGATAAATATTCATAATTGCCACTTATATGTATTCATTCATTCCTTTGTTATTCATATAAAGCATACTCATTTTCCCATTTGATGCTTCTGCCTTGATGTCTGTAATACTGATATTGCCCAAATAGCTTTCTTTTCATTTGTAATTGCCTGATATATAACTGTCCATCTTTTTATGTTTAGTTTTTCTATTTTATTCCATTCTGTTGTGTATGTTGTGAATATGATATAATTGTTTAGGTTCTTTTAACAATACAAGAGAAATTTAATCTTTTTACGATTGTGGTAACTGGTATTTTTCATTTTACTTTTGCCCTCCATATACTTTCTAATTTTAGGCTTTATTTTTCCTTTTGCCTAGACTAATCTATATCAAACAAGTTCTTTATGCTTTTTGTTTTCTTCAATGACTTGAGTCATATACATACTAATTATATTAAGTATGATTACCTTTAAAAAGCAAACTCATTTTAAATTTCATTTCCTTATCATTCTAAGAAAGAACAATATCTATTTATGAAAATATATAATATACATTATCACACAGTAGGAGAGCATGCTATTTCCTTCTTCCTCTTGGGCCCAATTTTTAATAAGATGGGATTTTAAACCTGATTTATTATTATTGATAATAAATAATTATTGCATGTTTCAATCAACTATATTCACTGCATTATAAGTTTCATATTATGACTATTCATTTCTCCCATTTTAAGATTCTCCATCATTTCCTTTATACTATAACTCCCCAATTTCTGAATATTTTAAGTAAGTAGTCACTTGCAAAACATCCAGGAATAATATTTTCAAGCACCATTCATGGATATGATAGATTCCTGATAATGAGATTCTCGAGGATTTTTTATTGTCTTACATTTGAATGATATAGCTCAAAAGATCATCTGCTCTAACCTGCATTTTTTAGGAAGTGATTATTTAATATCCTTTAGATTTATTACTATTCTCATCACCTCTAAGAATGGAAATTACATGATCTTTGAAATACTATATCATTTATTTCTAATTTAATTTATCTTCAAGCTGTCAGGGGCTTTTATCTGTATTAATTAAATAGATTCCACTTATTCTCTCTACTTTCGGTCTTGCCCCTTCTAATTTACCTCACTACTACTCTCACTCGGGTTTTTGAAAAATGTAATATGATTGTTATTCTCCTGCCCTGATAAGTTTTTTTTAGTTGTTTGTCATTTCCTTTAGGATAAATGACAGTGCCAGAGTTTCTGCTATTTTAAGTACACTATGAGATGGGAGAACAGCTGGGGAAAACCGTAAAAATAAATTGTAATAGGTTTGATTCTTTATGGTTTCCCTTCTTTTTTTAAAATTTAGCTCTTTTAAACTAGATGTTATTAAACTAAAGAACATTGATTCTGTAATAAGCAAGCTGTTCCCCATATATGCAATAGTGGGCATGTGATTTGTGGAAAGAACATGGGTTATGGAGCCATGCAGACCAGGTTTCAGACACCAACTGGGCTATTATTATCTACTGAACACTATAAAATAGTGTATGTCCATTCTTAATGTACACTGAGGATACAAACAAGAGAGTGAGCTCTGGACTAAGATGCAGTTGGAGGCAAATAGAAATGGAAGATTTGCCCGCAAGGTGCTTGAATACCAGATTTGCAAATAGGTAGACATTAAAGCTTTTTAAATAGACCACAAGGGGTGGTCACATTTGCCCATTAGAGGATTTTCACAGATAACTGCATGGGGATAGCTTTGGGTGGAGCAAGACCAGCTGGAAAGCTACTGCCATTTTGAGAGTAGGGTATGATGAGGGACTGAACTAAGGATTGACAGAGAGATAAAAAGTGTGGATTTCACTGATACTTATGTGATAACGTTGAGAGAAAGAGGATTGATTTTTTCTTTTAACAACTGTTCTGCTTTAGTTATACGTATGTAGTGAGCAGCATGCAAATGGTAAGTGTAAGCTTAATAAATTTTCACAAAGTGATCACAGTCTCCTATAAATAACACTGAGACCAAGAAATAGAAGATTCCAGATCCCTAGCAGCATTTTCATAACTACTACTGGTCACTATCCATCAATTCAACTTCTGAAATCCTAGTCTTGACTATTTCTGTGCTTATATGAAGTTAATCACACAATGTTTGGACTCTTTTGTGTCTGATCTTTTTAACTCAAAATTATGTTTGACAAATTCAAGCATTTTGTTATAGAGAGTGCACTTATAGTTTATCCTACTGTATAAATATCCCACAATACCCATTTTACTGTTGACATGCATATTTGGCAATTTTCATTTTGGAGCTCTTATAAAAAACACTGATATGAATATTCTTATATACGTGTTTTGGTATAAGTATTTGTGCAGTTTTATAAGATACATAGCAATAAATAGAACTGTTGGGTCATAGAGTTTGTATATGCTGTCGTATATGCAATGAAATATTCCTCAAATGTTTTCAGTATATACTGCCACCCTGAAGCACTCTGTGAGAATTGGTCACTACATAGTCCCCAGAATTTGGTGTCCTCAATCTTTTTCATTCTAGCTGTTCTGAGCAGTGTACTGATATTTTACTGTGCTTTCAACTTGCATTTACTGGTCACTAATGAAGTTGAGCCTCTTTTTATATGCTTATTCACCAGTTGGATATCATCTTTACTGAAAGGATTGTTTAAGGGTCTAGCCCATTTTTCTATTGTGTGCCACTTTTATTCTTATTTCTTTTTTTTTTAAAGATTTTATTTATTTATTTGACAGAGATCACAAGTAGGCAGAGAGAGAGGGGGAAGCAGGCTCCCTGCTGAGCAGAGAGCCCAATGTGGGGCTCGTTCCCAGGACCCTGGAATCATGACCTGAGCCAAAGGCAGAGGCTTTAACCCACTGAGCCACCCAGGCGCCGCTTTTCTTATTTCTTTCTGTGTTTTCTGTATAGGATCCTTTGGTCAGTTACAGCATCGCAGATATTCTTTCCCATTTTGTGGGCTGCTTCTCCACTCTTTGCTGATATGTTCTGATAAGCAGAATTTTAATGTAGACCAGTTAATCAATTATTACCTCTAAGGTTATTGCTTTTTGTGCTTCATTTATATTATCTTTCCCTATTCACGAGGTTATGAAGCTCTTGTCTTGTATTTTCTTCCAAAAATTATTGTTTCAACTTTTACATTTAGATGTGTAGACTACCTTGAATTGATTTGTGTGGATAGGGCCATAGATTTTTAAAATGCATAACCACCCAGCCAGCATGATATATTGGAAAGGCGATGTTTTCCCACTGCTCTGCAATGACATCTTTGTCACAAATCAGGAGAGTGTGTGCATGTAGATATATTTCTGAACCATCTATTATCTTCCATTGAATGATTTGCCTATCTGTGTGCTAATACTATGTTATCTTAATTGCTAGGACCCTATATTTTAATTATTTAAGTACTGTTGTAATTCTTATAAACTTGTTCTTCAACATTTTTTTTCTGAATATTTTTTGGCTTTTGTATTCTAATTTTAATTTGGATATCAGCTTGTCAAAATTCTCCTCCAACAATATGTACTATCTACAGGATTTAGGGGACCCAGTACTGTAAATAATACTGTACAGTTGCCCCCAAATTCATCCATAGATTCAATGCAATTCCATACATAATACAGCAATACTATTATTGGGGGTAGGGAAATTGCATTGAATCTATGGATCAACTTGGGAAAAATTATACAGCATTATTTACATCTGAGGTCTTCTAAATCATAGACAAATTATATTTTTCCACTTCTTTATTTAAAAATTCTCAATATTGACTTGTAGTTTTCTCTGTAGAGAGATAAAGAGAAAGTAAAAGCAGGTTTAAGGATTTTATTTATTTATTTGTTTATTTGAGAGAGCGAGAGAGAGAACATGAATGGTGGAAGGGTAGACAAACCAAGTCCACTGAGCATAGAACCCAACCTAGGGCTCGATCCCAAGACCCTGAAATCATAACCCCAGCTGAAGCAGACACTCAACTGACTGAGCCACCCAGGTGCCCCAGTAAAATCAGATTTAAAGTAAACTTTCAGGTGAATGGCAGGGTCCACCATGCTCTCATAACAGGTGTGTGTGTGTGTGTGTGTGTGTGTGTGTGTGTGTGTAGGAGTGAGAGAAAACACTGAAATCATTCTCAGATGCCTTTAGGACATACAGTTCAGGATATTTTGGGAGACGTTTGAGATATCTAGAAAGCCTAGAACTTAAGGAAAGTTTTATTCATATATTCATTCAGCATATATTTAGTGAATACCTGTTATATTCCAGTAACTTTGGTAGGCACTAGAAATAAAATGGTGTATAAAACAGTTACAAAAAGCAAAAGCCCTTCCTCTCATGTTAGTCAAATATTAATCAAAGAATCACAGAAATTAACACACATTTCCAGAAGATAATTGAGAGAATTGATATAATAATGGAAGTCAAGGAAGGTTTCCCTGAAGAAGTATTCAAAGTATTGTGGTAGGAGGAAAACTGGATGTGATATTGCAGAATAAAAATGTTAAGATACTTTAGGATGCCTAAGATGCTAAAGTAACAAGGAGCAAGCTAAGAGACCTGATCCTCCAGGGTTCTGGACACATGCTAATGTGCTTCTCTTAAGAGGAGTACAAGAAACTGAAAGTTGTATGCCATAAGGCTACCATATTAGATGATACAAATTATAGACTATTTCTAATATTGTAAAATGTTCTAGCAGATAGTTCTGGCATGGAGGTTTTATTTATCAGTCAAGTGTATAACAGTAGAAATTGAGATCTGGTCATTGATGAGCTTGCTAGGAGAAAGTAGAGTTAGAAGATAGTCTTATTTTGAGGAACTCTAATATTTAATGGGTATGAGGAATAGAATGAGCTTAACAATGCGCAGAGAAGGAAAATCTCAGTTAGGAAGAAGCTCAGTAGAGTGATGTCCAAAGGATGACTAAAAAGAATGGTTTGTAGTACAAAATTTACCAGACAAGTCAAGTGAGATGAAGATGGAAAATGCCTACTGGATTTGGCAATAAGTGGCATTACCAGGAGCTGGGTTTGTTTTTAATTTTTTAAATATTTTTAAAAGATTTTTATTTATCTATTTGATAGAGAGAGAGAAATCACAAGTAGGCGGGGGGGTGAGGTGGGGGAGGAAGCAGGCTCCCTACCGAGCAGAAAACCTGATGTGGGACTGGATCCCAGGACCCTGAGATCATGACCTGAGCTGAAGGCAGAGGCTTAACCCACTGAGCCACCCAGGAGCCCCCTATTGGGAACTGTTTAATGGGAATGAAATCCAGAATACAAATGAATACATTGTACGTAGATGACTAGTCAAGAAATTGGGATGTAAAGGAGAGGAGAGAAATAGCAGGGACTAGAGTGAATTGTAGAATCTTGATATTTTTACGGTAATTTTTTAAAGGGAGAAACATGAACATATTTAAAAACCAGTTGAAATTATGTATTAAAAGAGAAGATAATTTACAAAAAAAGAACATAATAATCTAACTCAAGGTTTTGAAAGACTTAAAAACCATGGATTTTATAATTGGTACCTAACTGTCCAGTGAAGTTTCTGTATCTCAGATGAAGAAAGTGGGCATGTAGGTTAAACAGGATCGATTTATGGCATCTGTGACAGGGGAAGCACAAGTATAGGTGTGTAGAGAAGATGACAGGGCTCAAGAAAGGGCAGTTCCAGAGAGGGACAGCTGAAAAAGTGAGGCCATTCTAGATCTGGGAAGACTAGGAGACAGCAGGAGGCTTGAGGTGATGGAAGACTCAACAGAATTATGAGCACATACTTCCAAGTGAAGGAAAAGAGAATGAGTGTGATGGAAGGTTAAGGACAAATGTGAAATAGAGTTTGAAATTTGAAAGTGGGGCACCTGCACTGTGACATAATTAGTGAATTTCTAAGATGATGGTAGGGGCTGAGGTACAAATAAAATCTGTTAATGGGATTCTAAAGTCCCCAGTGGTTGTTGGAAAGGGAGGATAGAACCTTAAAAATGGTAAAAACCTAATGAAACTTTATTCAAAGTGAAGGGTGGTGTAGTCATGAGTTAGTTATCAGCCCTATGGAAACTTATTTTTTTCATTTGTAAGAAAGCAATCAAATTTTTCCCCAAAGGTCATTGATGTTAATATATTGATGTAAGTATATGGCTTTTATATTGTGCCAGATGTATAATATATGCTCAAGAAAAAAATCATGTTCTTTCCATCAACCATTTGTTGAGAAATGCCAAGTTGCTAATATTAGAATGTATCAAGTTTAATCAACAGTGGAGATCCTAATGATAAAAACTGCTGTAGTTGATCGAAGAAAATTGCCATGATCACATGTGGTTCTGGGACAACCAGAGGCCCAGTCTGGGAGGTAGATTATTCTTTCTGACCTCATAGAGAAAGCATCATTTGTGAGTGACATCATAGTGTGTAGATGGGTCTAAGGACATTTCTTCATTTTCTCTGGTAAGCAAATGCTTGAGCCTTTGCACACTGCCATGATTTGAAGAAAACTAGTGATATATTGCTACAGAAACTCCAATTGCCAGGCAAGGTCACCAGAGTTCATGCCTCACAGGGATCCAGAAAGAGAAAGCATGTGCTTCAGCATCTGGAAAGATGCATTGCTAATGTGAGCTCATGTCTCAAGGAAATAGATCAAGTTCAAAATATGCAGAAAGTGTTTTATAAAGCCAACTAAACTTAGTCAGGGGAGACAAATCAGCAGGAAGACAGTCCTGAAAAAGTTGTGCCTGGCACAAGTCAGCCCTCTGATACAGTGGAAAGTTTGCTAATATAAAGAATGGAAGAAGGGTATGCATAGGAAGACAGGGAATTTGAGAATTAAGGATTTTACTGCAAATCAGAAATATGGCTCTACAGATTTTATTGGGTCATAAGCAAGATTTGTTTGCATTTTTCTAATGCAGAAGGCAGTCTCATAAAGAATTCCTCTATGGATTCACATACCTTAAAGTCATATCTTCGATCTCTATAAGTCTGCATAAAGTTTGGCATGCTTAATTGTCCACAGAACACATTTATGACAAGTGGGATAATTAGGTATTTGTTGGCTCTTGCCATAAATTTATTACTTTAAATCATGAGATGGGCTGGGAGTCTATTTTCCCAAATCAGAAATATTGACTAACTATGGTGATTCTAAAGGAACACTTGGGCCAAATTTTGTCTCATAAAACTAATTCCAGAGATATTTTCAAAAGTTTATTTAATGCAATATTAGTATCTGTTGTTGTAAGAGATACTCAATCTAGTAGATTGTTGAATATAGAAGAAAGGAAGAAGAAAAAGTAGAAATATGGAACTTTCTACTACAGCTATTTCTCTCAATTTTTGTTGGGATATTTCTGAACCTTTGCAAGGTAGAGGAAGAAAAATAAAAAAACTAGGACAATCTTATCATATACCCTAGGAAAATCTAGTGAAAATCTAGTGCCAAAATCTAGTAAAATCTAGTGCTTCTTTTTACACAAAATTTTGGAAAAGGTTACTTCATGTATTAATATGACAATCCAAATAAAAACACTAGCAAGCCTAATAGAAAACCAAGGTAACAGAGATTTATGGGGAGGTAGAGGAAAGAAGGAAAAAAATTAGTTGATAAGAGCTTACAGTATAATAATTTCGGAGGAGTTGTGAGTTGAAGGGGGAAAAAAGGAGTTCAAGTGGAAAAGATCAGAGAACAAAGAATCTATCATTTGGTTAACATTCTGTTCTTTACATGCGTTATATCAATATTTCCTAATCTAGACTACAAAAGGGCTTTCTGTTTGGCTGGTGAGATAGGAAATGAAGGGAGAGGAAAAACATAACATAGTTACTGTCATAGAAAAAGGAAATGGGAAATCAGTTGGGCTATGGGGGTAACTATATACCTGTTAGGGCTGTGGGCCAGTAGTTAGTAAAATATGTAAGTGGTACAAATACTTCCACCATGTTCAATTTCTTACTGAAAGCTCCACTTTTGTTTGTTCAAGATACCACATTTTACAAAAGGTGTTTTGTTGAAATGAGCAAAACAAACTTAAAAAATTGTCCAAAGTTATAAAAAGTTGTCAGAATTCCCATAGAATAATAGCATTATTAATTAGGCAGTGATAAGGGCTTTCATCACTGACTGATGAACCACTGTTTTGCACATTTATACTGCATATTTTTGTTAAAATAACATTTTGAGGAAGGTTTAATTTTATATTAAAGGTTATAATTTTAATTATTACTGAAATAACTATGTTTAGTGCATGAAAGAAGAAAATAATGCAGTTGTTGGTGATAAATATATACATATATATTTTTTTCTTTTCCTTTTAGAAGAGTTATTTTCAATCATGTTTTCCCTGAGATTTTTTCCAAGTTTCAAACTAGCATTCCACAAGCCCTGTTTATCATTGCTTTCATCAGTGTTCTGTTTAATTCATAGTTTGGTGTTCTGATGTTGGCTTCCGGGAAGCACGCATGGAATGACCCTAGGTTCAGTGTTCATTGTTCACTCAGATGCTATCACTTTTCCCAGTCAGATCAGTAGGTGGAGGTTATACAAATAAGCATCCCACTCCATTCTGGTTTGCCACATCAGTGGGTATGGGTGTGTGTGTATGTGTGTGTGTGTGTGTGTGTGTGTGT
>ML096969.1:12409-25874 GCA_003697995.1 Taxidea taxus jeffersonii | reverse complement strand
GGATAAATGGTCTGTTCTCGAATCCAGAGTCTGGTGTTTCTGTTAGCATACATATGCACACATGACCTCATAGGCAAGCCTCTTAGCTGCTAAGGAGAGTGAGATCTCAGATCCGTACAGTTTTAGATTCAACAACTTCCCACCAATGCTTTTTATTCCGACTCATGGTTTTCCACCTGTACTACTGCTGTAACCTGTGTTTCCTCCAGGAGCTTCCTCTACATTATTACTGCAATATCTTCCCTAAGACACATTGCATATTGGTCTCTATTCCCCTCCTTAAATACTGGCTTAGCAGGCTGTGGAGTCTTCTATTATTTAGGAGCAGAATCTTTGGAATTTGACTGTAGGTGGCTCCAAACATGGCTCTGCCAATTATCTGTTATGTGACCTTAGTTAAGTAACTTAGACTCTTCAAGCCTTAGTTTCCCTATCTACCAAATGGGAATAAGATAATACGTGCAAATAACTTCATTTGTTGCCCATGGTTAGGCCTCAGCAAATGGCGGCTATTATAATCGCTGATAGCACAGTTTCGCAACACCTGAAGAATGAATTATAAAGTGGGGCGCCTGGGGACGCCTGGGTGGTTCAGTGGGTTAAAGCCTCTGCCTTCGGCTCAGGTCCTGGGATAGAGCCCCATTTCGGGCTCTCTGCTCAGCATTGAGCCTGCTCCCTCCTCTCTCTGCCTGCCTCTCTGCCTACTTGTGATCTCTGTCGAATAAATAAATAAAATCTTAAAAAAAAAAAAAGATAAAGTGGGGCGCCTTCGGCTCTGGTCATGATCGCAGGGTCCTAGGATCAAGCACCACATCGGGATCCCTGCTCAGTAGAGCCTGCTTCTCTCACTCTCTCTACTGCTCCTGCTTATGTTTTCTTGCTCGCTCTCTCTCTCTCTGTGTCAAATAATAAAATCTTTTTAAAAAATTAAAAATTTTATAAAATTTAAAAAAATTTTAATGAATTATAAAGTGCACAGTGTGCCATTGGGAGGCACTATCACATGGCTCCCAATGTTCTCATTGTGCCCCTCAAACTGTAAGCACACTGCACCTCTCATCACCCTCAGGGCATCCTCTATTTCCACCGCTCCGAGCTTTACTTGTGCTCTTTCGTACATAACGCCATTTATTCTTCTCTCCCATGGAAGCAACTGCTCAGCCTTCCAATCCCTGCTCTACCATAAGGGCTCCTTCACCAGTGCCCTGGGCAGAGCCAGTCCCTGCAGCCTCTTGCTCAGGCACCGCATCTCTGTCTGAGCTCTTGGTGCACTGGCTGTCATCATTATTATTTATTTAGGCCTCTGTTTCCCACACCAGACAGTGTGTTACCCAAGACACGGTCAGTCTGGAATTCTGCCTGTCCATCCATATCCAATGTTTTTTAAAATAAAGATAGTGTTTCTTAATTGGATTCTCCTAATAGAAAATCTTCCTGAATGAATAAGCATAACTTTTATTTTTTGTTCATTTTTCTATAAAGTGAATTTTTTCCAGCTCAAAATTTGCAGTTCTAATTTTTTAAGGCCCTTTCCATCCATTTGAGAGACACAGTGTGAACATGGAGGTAGGGGGAGGGCAAAGAGAAAGGGGGAAGCAGACTTTCCACTGAGCAAGGGCTAGATCCCAGGACCTAAGATCATGAGCTGAGCTGAAGGCACCCAGCCAACTGACTGAGCCACCCAGATGCTTCTGCAGTTCTAAATTTTCATAATGAAGGTTTGATTCATGTATAATTTTTATTGTTTGCCTGTAAAATACCTCATTTTATCCAAGTTTCTAGAGAAACTATCCCTACCATCCACTGCTGGGAAAAAGAGTCTAAATACAATGCCATACCTTTTCGGTGTGTTCCATATATATATATCTTAGAAATTCTTTTGTGGTAAAGAAACATAAAATTTAACACCCTAACCATTTTTTAAGTGCACAGTGCACTAATTTTAACTATATGCATACTATTGTACAACAGATTTCTAGAGCTTTTTCATCTTGCAAAACAAACTATGCCCACTGAACAACAGCCAATTTCTGCTTCTCCCTCATGTCCTTGGTAACTACATTCTACTTTCTATTCCTTTGAGTCTGACTACTTTAGATATCTCATATAAGTGGAATCATGCAGTATTTGTCCTTCCATGACTAACTTATTCTACTTAGGCCTCCAGGTTCATTCATATCTCAACATATAAAAAAGCTTCCTTCAAATATTCCACTGTATGTATATTCCACTTTTCTTTGTCAATTTACCCACTAATAGACACCTCTTGGACACTGTAAATAATGCTGCAATGAACACGGATGCACTAATATCACTTCAAAATCCTGTTTTCAGTTCTTTTGTATATACAGTAAATCTTGGGTATATAAATGGCAATTTAGTAATAATTGTTCAATAATCCGATTTTACAATATCCATGTTTTTAACTGAAAATAGCATGCAAATTGTGGCACAGACAAGCAGTAATCATAATATTTTTCTTTATATCATGTAATTAAATAGGGTTGCAGTGCCTTCTTTTTCCTCAATAATTTTCCAAGTTCTAGATAAAGCAAATACAAAAATGGGACTACACACCCACCTCCTCTTTCATTTTTATATTGAGTGTCATTTGGCATAAATACTGCTGAACACTGTTGGTTGGACTAAATTTTTTGGCTTAAACATTATGTCAAAAATTATATGTAGACATTTATTAAACTCAAATGCAGATATATTAGCAAAATCAGTCTTTCTCCTTCTTCTCCTTCTGTTTCTGCTTCCCCATTCTTTCACTCATATGTATATACCCTGATGTTGAAAATATTAAGTATACTTTTGATCCTAACTACTCACTATAACATTTTTAAATTCAAGTACTATTGACACACAATGTTACACTATAACATTCTGTGATACTTCATTACTATACTCTGAATCCAAAAAATTATACAACAGAGGAATTAAAAATACTAGAATGACATTTACATCTTTCTCAAAATATTCAAATATGTCTGCATTCAAACTCTCTTTGGAAAGAATATCATGCACGGAGCCTTTTTATTGGCTAAACTCATTTTTCACATAATATCCTTAACAAATGCACCAGGAAAATGCCACAATGTTAGAAACATAATTTTTTTTATTTTTTTTTAAGATTTTATTTATTTATTTGACAGACAGAGATCACACAAGTAGACAGAGAGGCAGGCAGAGAGGCAGACAGAGAGGCAGGCAGAGAGGGGAGGGGAGAAGCAGGCTCCCTGCCGAGCAGAGAGCCTGACGCAGGACTTGATCCCAGGACCCTGGAATCGTGACCCAAGCCGAAGGCAGTGGCTTAACCCACTGAGCCACCCAGGTGTCCCAGAAACATAATTTTTTAAAAAAGATTTTCTTTATCTATTTGAGAGAGAGAAAGAGAGAAGAAAGAAACACATGCAAGTGGGGCGGAGGGCACACAGGCAGTGGAGGAGCAGAAGGAGAGGGAGAAAGAATCTTAAGCAGACTCCTTGCTGAGCATGGAGCAAAACGCAGGGCTCCATCTCACCACCTTGAGATCACGACCCAAGCTAAAATCAAGAGTCAGACACTTAACCAACTGAGCCACCCAGGTGCACCAAAACCAGATTTTTTTTTTAAATCCTTAAGAAAGTTTTGCATATCTAATAAATATGTGGTAACTGTCAAATTATCTAGAACAGAGAATCTGTTATGTATGCATTTCATAACATTTGCTGTAAATCATGGAGCTGTGGATACTCAGCATGAACCGGAAAATAATACTGAGGTCTTTTTTTCTAACAGTCTCACCAGATAATCTCTAAGGAATCTTATGCGTCCTTAGAAAGATGAAAACATGACAATTTTCTTATACTGGTATAAACCAGGTAATTAGTATATTTACAGAAAAGTAGCCAATTTTGCATCTTTGGATATATTTATATTTTTGGTCAACCAAATTAGTAGGATAAATAAAATAAATTCTAGTTACCTTGAGGAATAGATTTACAAAAATTCATCGACATTTTTTTTTTTTTCTGAAGAAACAGACAAGTGACTATACTAAGGGATGAAATTACTCTGGTTCTCATATATTTTCTAATAAAATAAATGTTATATAAGTCATTATATTTAATAACTATATACATACACATAGTGGCATTCATGACTACACATTAAAGAATATACATAATGTTTTGCCTTTACCAAAAAATCACTGAATAGTACAGATCATAAAATTGAAAACTATCAAATTCTGTTAGCAGAAAGAGTGACTGAAAGCAACTGAGAACATGAAAATATGCCTCAAAAAATGCCCCAAACCTTTTCTTTGACACTTATCTAAACTCATTCTTCCTACATTGTCACTGAACTCATTTACACTGCTTGCTTTAAGTCCTTTTCCTGACAACTCTATTTCTTTTACTGAATACATGTGTCAAAATAATCTACTCATATCTCATTCTTCAATATACATCTTTGTATATTGACCACAATGTACATGTTTTTCCCAAAAACAGGAAGTGAGAATAGGAAGGAAACATTTACATGAAGAACATAAATTTTCTGCTTCTCACTAAATTAAGTTACAGCATATGATGATGGTAACTAATTACTCCCTAGTAAAATATAACAGAATGTTAAAATGTTATTCAAAATATAGAATTATCTTTGTAGTATGCTAAAAATATAGATTAAAACATGTAACTCTAAGTATTATTCAAATATCTAGAAAGATTATTAAAAAGTATAATGTACAAAATGGAGTAGGTAAAAAAATACTTTTTACTATTCTTGTATTACTTGCAAGTTATTTGCCTAAGAGCAAATAAGCCAATTACAGCATTAAATATTCAAATAAAGTGAATAAAGTTGTCCTTAATGTGAAAATTAATGGTTGTTTCTTATGCATTTTAGTATCTCTGCTGATATTACATCAAATTTCAGTTCAGAATAGAGATGCTCCCTCCCCTTCTCTGACCACTAGCAATTTTGTCAGCACAAGTGGGAACTGAGGCTCTAAGCAAGTGACTTTCTGAAATAATGAAAATAAATCACAGTTACCTTTGCATCTTTTGTCTAACACACAGGCTGTCATACACGAGGCACTCAGTGCATGCTTGTTGACTTGAACCACATGCAAATGTTTACCAAATGATATTCTGTACTTCCTTCTTGGGTCACAGCTCTTGAAGGGTAAGGAAGGCCCACATATTCATGCACTACACCTAGAGCCAGCACAAAGCCAAAATCACACAACATACCAGAAAACCAGACTCACTCTTGAAAATGAAGGCCACGGGTGCCCTCCTCTCATAATGAGGTAGCTAAACAAATCCAGATCCTGATGACCATCTGACCATCTTATCATTTTTTTCCCCCTCCAACAACTTTTATTAGCATGTATTTCGCATGCCACAAAATTAACTTATTTAAAAATTTATTTGAGAGAAACCGTGTGTGAGTAGCGGAAAGAGGTGGAAGGAGAGAAGAGAAAGAAAAAGAATCCTCAAGCAGCCTCCCATATGAGCAGGAGCTTTATAAGGCTGGATCCCAGCCTTATAAACCTCCTTCTGTCAAGAAGTGAGTCTATGTCCTCTTGCCTTATCCAGAGGTGGTGAGCATACAGCTGGGGCTCTGGTCTCTTTATAGTGATGATTCAATCTCTGTGTAAGCAAGGACTTTGGAGCTATGTATGCAAGGACTTTCTGTTAATACCAAGCCTTACAACCTCGTCCCTGTTGCCAAGCATGACCTAGAATCTGAGTGGGACTGACTGCAATAGTCCCCAAAGATGTGAACATTTTAATTGCCAAAACATGTAAATATGTTATGTTCTATGGCAAGAGGGAACTGAAGTTGTTGGAATTAAAGAAGACCATCAGCTGACCTTGAGATTAGTGTGCAGCTTCTGCTTTCTTCTGACTTGCTCCTGGAGCCCTGAGATGCCATAGAAGAAATCTGGCATTCTGAATCTACCATACTCTGAAGACAACAAGAACACAGGCCATAGGTAGCCACTCTGTGCACAACCCCAGTGAATCAGTCTTCAAGCTTTATCAGTCTGGGTACCAGACACATGGGTAATAAAGCCTTCAAACGATTCCATCCTATATCTACTGCCCTTCTAGTCTTTCTAGTTAATGCCTCAGACACCATGGAGCAGAGACAAGTCATCCATATTTGGACTGTGCCTTGTCCAAATTTCTGACCCATGTAAGCCGTGACCCATGTAAGCCATGTAACATGGATGTTCCACATACAGAAGAATGAAACTAAACAATTTCCTAATACCATACACAAAAACAGACTCAAAATGGATGAGAGATATAAATGTGAGACAGGAACCCATCAAAATCCTGAAGGAGAACACAGTCAGCAACCTCTTCAACCTCAGCTGCAACAACTTCTTCCTAGAAACATAGCCAAAGGCAAGGGAAGCAAGGGCAAAAATGAACTATTGGGACTTCATCAAGATCAAAAGCTTTTGCACAGCAAGGAAACAGTCAACAAAATCAAAACACAACTGACAGAATGGGAGAAGATATTTGCAAATGACATCTCAGATAAAGGGCTAATATCCAAAATCTATAAAGAAATTGTCAAACTCAACACCCAAAGAACAAATAATCCAATGAAGAAACAGGCAGAGGACATGAACAGACACTTCTGGAAAGAAGACATCCAGATGGCCAACAAACACATGAAAAAGTGCTCCACATCACTAGGCATCAGGGAAATACAAATCAAAACCACAGTGAGATACCATCTGATACCAGTTAGAATGGCTAAAATTAGCAAGTCGGGAAATGACAGATGTTGGCGAGGATGTAGGGAAAGGGGAACCCTCCTATACTGTTGATGGGAATGCAAGCTGGTGCAGCCATTCTGGAAAACAGTATAGAGGTTCCTCAAAAAGTTGAACATAGAACTACTTTATGACCCAGGAATTGCACTACTGGGTATGTACCCTAAAGATACAAATGTAGTGATCTGAAGGGGCACGTGCACCTGAATGTTTATAGCAGCAATGTCCACAATAGCCAAAATATGGAAAGAGCCTAGATGTCCATCAACAGATGAATGGATAAAGAAGATGTGAGATATATATATGTATATGTATATATGTACACACATATATATATATACATACACACAATGGAGTATTATGCAGCCATCAAAAAAACCAAAATCTTGCCATTTGCAATGATATGGATAGAACTAGAGGGTATTATGCTAAGCAAAATAAGTCAATCAGAAAAAGACGATTATCATATGATCTCACTGCTATGAGGAATTTGAGAAACAAGACAGAGGATCATGGGGGAAGGGAGGGAAAAATGAAACAAGATGAAACCATAGAGGGAGACAAACCATAAGACTCTTAATCAAAGGAAACAAACTGAGGGTTGCTGGAGAGGAGGCAGATGGTAGGGGTAGCATGGTTGGGTGATGGACATTGGGGAGGTTATGTGCTACGGTGAGTGCTGTGAATTGTGTAAGACTGATGAGTCACAGACCTGTATCCCTGAAACAAATAATACATTATATGGTAATTTAAAAAATCAAAATGATGGCTGTCTTATACTGTTAAGTTTTGAGGATTTGTTTGTTTTAATAGTAACTGGAACAAATCTGAGTTCCTGGAAGTAGGGTGGGTACCACCATAAAAAAACTAAAACATGAGGCAATAGATAACCAGAACATTACATATGGTCTCATCTCTCAGTCCACTGGGAGGTAAAAACAAGTAAGTAAGCTGCAGCAATGGTGAATGAAAAGTGCCACCATACGCATGAAATGGCTGCATTGCGTATGTGCAACATCAACACCTAACCTCGTCGGTGCTGCTCACAGAAAATCTCTTCTGCACAGTGACATCTCAACTGAAGACTGGAAGGTAGGAAGACAGGAAGTGAAAGGAAGATCATGTGTCAAGAGGGGAGTTGCCAGATAGCCATGTGACATTTGAGAATAGAAATTAAGCTTCCGTATGCCTGGAGCTTAGAATGTGAGGGAAGAAGGGAGTCTGAACCTGAAGAAATAGGAGGATGTCAGGCCTCAAAACATTTATACAACATGCTAAGTAGTTTGTGTTTTATCCTAAGGGCAGTAACACTGATGTTTAAAGCAGGGAGATGGCATGATTATACATCATGCTGACTGCAGGAGAAAGAATGGGTTGAAAGGTAGAGAGAATGCAGAAAGCCACAGCAACAATGTAGGGCAGAGACAATGGACTGAATTAAGTAGGGGCTAAGAGACAGAGTACTGAGCAGACTCTAGAATGAATTAAACACAGAAGAAAGAGAAAAGTAAGAGTCAAGCCTGAAGTCCAGTTTTCCACCTTGGGCAAGGGACTGAATGACGACATCAGAACCTGAGAAAGAGAATCAAGAACAAATGGCAAGAGAATATGGTAGTTGTACGAGATATGTGGCTCCTTCTAAATACAAATTGAAAAAAACTGTATCATAAACATGAGATATTGGGGTGCCTGGGTGGCTCAGTCAGTTAAATGTCTGCCTTCGGCTCAGGTCATAGTCCCAGGATCCTGGGATCGAGCCTCCTGCTCAGCAGGAAGTCTGCTTCTCTCCCCCACTCCCCCTGCTTGTGTTCCCTCTCACTGTCTCTCTTTCTGTCAAATAAATAAATAAAATTAAAAAAAAAAAAAAGAACATGAGATACTGACAAATTCTCATATGTAAGAACAGTTCTTCAGGGATTTTAAAAAATAATTAAAAAATTAATAAACATCAAATATTTGTGAAGATTAAAACATTTAAGAAATTCACTATATAGGTAAGGTGTCAAGTCCTGCAAAAAAATCAAAGATGCCTATTTCCAGTTTTAATATTCAATCTGTAAATATTCATATTAGAAGGAAAAAATCTTTTAAGAGACTGCCTCTTCCAAAAGAAAAAGCACCCAGATTCAGCTCTCTAGTTTTTCAGAAAATGGGAAATCAATGAGAATCTTCAATCCCGCATGTTTGAAATTATTTAATAAGCCATCATATGGCCAGTCAGCCAAATTATCTCTCCTACCACAGCACAACACGCCTATACTGAGGGGCCAGATTAGCTATACTCATTGACTAAAAATAAACACTTCCTTCCTTACCACAATTTGCTACTTAACTCAGCTGGGTAAAACAACATAATATTCATTTTGATTGACAGAATACTTTCAGATCTAATTATAATTTCCACCCGTTTCTAAATATGTTGCATTTTCCATATGAATTCCAACACAATGGAATGATTCGCACGTCAGTATGAATCTAGGGCACTGGTGAGAACAAATGTCTGTATTGCTGTGCACGCAGATAATAAATTGGTAGGATCCATTTGTTTATTTTGTTACAGAATAATGTTAACAAGGCCGAGGTTAAGAGCTTAGTCCATTTTTAGGGAATTCAAAATTGCTTTCTGTAGTCTAACCCCCCTCTCAGAGGCTAATATGTTCATAAATGCATACCACTGATTATAAGAGCACCCTTGCATCAAGGATGCACTATGAAAAGTCCATTGACATTTCTAGGAAATCAAATTAATGTTTATGGCAGGTGACCTCATGTGAAAAGCTATCATGTTGGCCCACACACTATTCAATAACCACAACACAAAAATGGCATTCTAAATTTTTTTTTTAAGATTTTATTTATTAGTTAGAGAGAGAGAGAGCACAGGCAGACAGAGAGGCAGGCAGAGGCAGAGGGAGAAGCAGGCTCCCTGCCGAGCAAGGAGCCCGATGTGGGACTCGATCCCAGGATGCTGGGATCATGACCTGAGCCGAAGGCAGCCGCTTAACCAACTGAGCCACCCAGGCGTCCCCAAAAATGGCATTCTAATACTAGCGGTCTTCAGCCTTTCTGCTGAAGCATTTATCTTAATTTGTTTCTTGCCCTAGTTCCTTATCTTCTAATTCTGTAGACTTGTGATTTTCTGATTAGTTTCTGCATTTGGAGGTCCTCTTTGACCCTGGTACCTGGGAATCAGCCCCATTCCTGCAGCTACGTCACTCTGCCTCCTCATACAAGGACGATTCAGACCCTCCCTCTCACCACTTGGCCTCCAGCCACCATGATTCCATGTTCCATATAATCCAGCCTGGCGCATGGGCCACTCTGTCTTGGTTCAAGCCTTCATCACACTTCCCCATCAGCTCCTGATGCAAAGCCAGCCAAAATCTCTCTAAACTCTAGAGCTGAATTGCCAAAGACCTATTTAATATGCTACTTGAATGTCTTCCAGGCATCTTAAGCTGAAAACTTCATTTGGAGCCTATTCCCCAACTTCCCATCCATCTTGATAAATAATTCTTTCTTCCAAATGGTTGCTTACACCAGAAATATGGGAGACATGCTTGGAACTCTCCTTTCCCCCACCCTTGTCAAGGCCTGTCCTGTCAATTCTACTTCCAAAACCCAGTAAAATTTCTCTTATCTATTCTACAGTTACTGTGAGGTTTATTGATAGCCTCCATTACTTCTATATAAAGACACCAATTTATGGCTACCACACACTGAATGTTTACACAAAGTTAATTTCTAGTATCACCCTATATGATAACTCCCTCCACTCAAATGATATCCATGCAGAACTCAGTTGTATTTTTTTCCCAAACCTGTTTATATCAGCATGTACTTATTAGTGAAATTATGTATTTTAATTAAATATTACATAAACTTGTAAAATTTGAATTTTAAAAAGTTTAGTTCTACAAAACCATATAAACTATTTTTAAAACTTCCAAGAAAAAAAAATTTTAAGATTTATGTATTTATTTTAGAGAATGAGAGAGAGAGAGAGAGAGAGAGCATGAGAGGGAGGAGCAGAGGGAGAGGGAGAGAATCTCAAGGAGACTCTGCACTGAGCATAGAGCCCAATTCAGGGCTCTATCACATGACCGTGAGCTCACGACCTGAGCTGAAACCAACAGTCAGACACTTAAGTGACTGTGCCACCCAGGTGCCCCCACCAAGAAAAAGTGTTTTATAAATTGTTTTTAAATCACACCCTGGAAAAAAATGGAAAAAAAAAAATAGAAAGTTCTCTGTTCCCATCTTCACCCTTGTCTTACAAAGACATCTAAAGATATCTTTAACTTTAATTTCCTGCTGGACTTCAAAAGAACCACAGCTATAAATCAGAGGATACATCTATGGGTATAGATCATATAAAACTAAACCCAACAAAATCAATTGAGAACTACAATTCACAGACTCATATTCAACAATGATCTCAACACTGCATTAGAAGATTGGCAGAGAGTATTTATGTTTTAGGTTAAAACATAGAACATGCTTATATATATTATTTACTATTTCCCTCCTTTAACCAGTTTTTGCAATTAACTAATTAAGTAGTACAAATTCCACTGGATAACACAAGTGATAATAGCTAATACTTACTGAAACTGGAGCCCTGTACCAAACACAGCAACTGTCCCCATTTTACAGATAATGGAACTGAGGACTTGGTCTGTGTATCTTGGCTCTGTCCACCTCTGCCCTTCATCGCTTTCACCACCCTCTGTTGCTTCAATAGCCTCTCTGCCAGTCTCTACACTTGTTCATACCTTCTCCAATTTCCATTAATCAGTGAATAGCTGAGAAGAAAATATATATATTTTTTAAACTCTGATGTTACCATCCCCCTACTTACAACTCTTTAATGTCTTTACACTTGGAAAAAATTTTGAAAACCCTTACAATGGCCTCCAAGGTCCTTCGTGACCTATCACCTACACACAGGTCCAACTCTAGCTCATAAAGCATACTCTTCCTTACTCACTGCATTCCA
Source organism: Taxidea taxus jeffersonii (assembly GCA_003697995.1). NCBI lineage: Eukaryota > Metazoa > Chordata > Mammalia > Carnivora > Mustelidae > Taxidea > Taxidea taxus. The sequence continues at coordinate 14,088 of ML096969.1, read as the reverse complement.
GTTTCCTGGGCCTTCTTTCAGTTCTCACAATGCACTAATTTCTTTCCCATCTCTAAGAATCCCCCCACACTGCTTCCTCTGTTAGGAGCATTGTTTTATCTAGTTTTTCTTCACCTGTCATATCTCAACTTGCTCATCAACTCATCTTTAAATTCCCAATCTAAATTACCTCTTCTTGCTAATATGTAAACTCACAACACCCAATACTTTTATAAAATTTATTACAACTGATAAATATGGATTCTTTTTTTTTAAAGATTTTATTTATTCATTTGACAGACAGAGATCACAAGTGGGCAGAGAGGCAGGCAGAGAGAGGAGGAAGCAGGCTCCCTGCCTAGCTGAGAGCCTGATGCGGGGCTCAATCCCAGGACCCTGGGATCATGACCTGAGCCAAAGGCAGAGGCTTTAACGCACTGAGCCACCCAGGCACCCCAAATATGGATTCTTCTGCGTGATTATTTACTCCTCTGTTCAGGAAGGCAAAGGCCATTTATCTTTTAGTTACCTCTGCAGCACCTCCCACAGTATCTTTAATGGAGTAAATTAACTCATAAATAATCATTCAATGAATCAATCCATCAATATGTGAAGTAGAGAACAAAGGCAGAGCCGAAGAGTTTTCAAATGGTCCAGTGGCCAATAAAACCTCTACTACCAAAGTATTAACTAAAACTGGTTGACAGTCATTCTCAAGTTTTACTATGAAATATGTCCAGGGATGGGGACTCCTCATGACCCGTATTATGTCCTATTTTTACCGGCATTATATTTAAGATGTCTAATTTACAAATTCAAAATTCTATTTCTCCTGTTTACAGATGTAGCAAATCACAATTATATCTGTGTAGCATTCACATTTATACTCAAATTCTTCACTTAGCCATCTATTTAAAATATAAATAGCCCTTTGATGATATACTAGAATAGTGTACAGACATCAAAACTAGTCATCAAAACTAGTTCCTCCAGCAGCACTCTCTAAGGGAGCTAATATCTCATTTATATACACTAACACCTTATCCCATGAATTTCACTTGAGGACAAAACATCAAATCCTTACCCAAGCTCTATTCGAGTGTTATTTTAGACACAATTCCAGGGAGCATGGCTTTTAGTCAGAATCAACAAATAAAGAGGATTGGCTTTCTAGAAGCTGACACATTGCCAATGGTAAGGAATAACAGCAGACATGAGAATTCACAGAAAGACAGCTGTCTGGACTCATTTAGTACACAGTCAAGGAGGGCTACCCATCTTAATACATACTGAGGACAATGCCATGTCACTGGGCAGTATAATTAAAATTCCTAATGATGACACTGTATTATGAAGAAAAATTTATGTTCACTATGCACTGCTTCAGGAGCCAAGGAAACAAATAATTCATTACAGGGTAAATCACCTTAAAAAAAACACATTTATCTAGAATATATCATTTCCTCACAACATGTCAGATAATCAAGGTATTACTATATCTCAGAGCTTTGCATCCTATGACTTATTAAAACAAAATAAAACTAGACTCTATAAATTTCAAGTATACAACTTGCTTTCCCATTACTCCTCTAAAGAAGGGACAAAAATATGAAAACATGGGGACACAAATATGAAAAACAATTACCAAAATGAACGATTCTCATTCAGTGATTTTATAATTGTAAAGTGTCCATCTACTA
>ML096969.1:0-12009 GCA_003697995.1 Taxidea taxus jeffersonii | reverse complement strand
TGTGTATGTATGTATATTTATATTTGATTCTCATACACAATATCTTTGGGTTCTCTCAAAATATATTCTTTACAAATTATTGAAATAAGATCTAAAGTAACTACAGGAAATGAAAACCTGCTTGATCAAGAACAGAAAGTCTAATTCAAATACTCTGATTCCTAGAAATATAATTACCAATCAGAACTAAACAGAAATTACAAGAGCTATTATAGAAATAGTGTTTACTATATGCCAGATATTGTTCTAAGTAAGCACGTTATCAAAAAGATCTCATTTAAACCTCAGAAAAAGACTAGCAAGTAGGTACTACTATATTATAATCTCCAGTTAAGGTTGAAAAACCTAAGGCACAGAGAGGTGCTTAAGTTGTTTAAAAGGCATATACTAGTAAATGATGATAGCAGGAGAATACTGGAAGTCCATCTTCAGAATGTACTTTTAACCACTTCCAAAACACTATTAATGAAGACGTTATGCCCATAAAAGCAATAGCTTTAGGAGCACCTGGGTGGCTCAGTTGGTAGCATTCCACTCTTGATTTTAGCTCAAGTCATGATTTCAGGGTCTTAGGAAGGAGCCCCACTGTTATGTAGGGCTCCCCACTCTGCAGGGAGTCTGTCTCCCTCTCCCTCCAAGTTGCACTCTCTCCCTCTCTCTAAAATAAATAGTTCTTTTTTAAAAAATAGCTTTATTTTGTTTTTATAAAGTTATTAAGTTGAATAGACACAAAACTGATACCAAAGAAAATTTTGGAGAACACATTTTTCCCAAAGTGTTTGTTATTACATATAAAGAAAGACACAAAGTATGCCTTATTTAATATAAAATAAAGGACATTCAATGATCTTCAAAAAATCCTACTTCAGGAATCTCAAATATTTACTGTTTTAAACAAGATGTTATAGAATATCTCTGTAATCCTGGGCAGAACATTCATGGAAGGTTGAAAATACAGACACTACCTGTTCTCTGTTACTGTTGATATTCACCATCATTGTAAGGAAATTTCAGTGGGAAAATAAAAACTTTTATTTGTAAAAAATAATAATAATAAAATTAAATAAACTAATTTATGTATTAACAACAACAACAAAAACAAGAGGTTTAAAGAAAGAGTAGCAGCATGCTCTTCTTCAAATGGCCTCAAATCCCAGAAGCCAGTGGTCTATACACAGTGAACTACCATATAAATTAACAATATAACATAGAGTCATAACCAATGCTTTAGAATCAACACAGTCAGGGGCGCCTGGGTGGCTCAGTGGGTTAAAGCCTCTGCCTTCGGCTCAGGTCATGATCCCAGGGTCCTGGGATCGAGCCCCACATTGAGCTCTCTGCTCAGTGGGGAGCCTGCTTCCTCCTCTCCCTCTGCCTGCCTCTCTGCCTACCTGTGATCTCTGTCAAATAAATAAATAAATAAATCTTTAAAAAAAAAAAAAAAAGAATCAACACAGTCAAAAGGCATGCATTAAAGATGTAAATGAGGACAGCCTGAATTTAATTTCTTCCAAAATCTCAGATAAATTTATGTAAAAGCATTACTGCTTACAAAAGATATATTTTGCCTAGCAACTGAAATACTGTATTTCCAGTTAACCAACTACAACTTTCTAACAAATGGGAAGTAATATTAGACAAATCTTGTTCACACAAGAATTCTCTTTGGCTGCAAGTTTGCAAACGATTCTGAAAGACACAAAAGCCTTTCTGCTGTTCAAGAAGTCATTCAAATGCGCTCTCATCATGTTGGCTACCTTAGTTTCACTTCTATATTTGATTTCAACTAAATATTGAATTATCTCAACTAAATAAGTTTCAGACTTAACTAAGAATTATTAAACTGGTAGAAGGTTTGTGGTCTTTTCTCTTCTTCTTTCTGTCCAATTTCCTTAGCAATTTCTGGAGAAAAGGTAGAAAGGGGAAATAAAAGGACCAACATTTAAAGTTATTCAAGTGTAATAATAGACACATTATTCCCTGCCTGAAATGCCCTTCTTCTGTCCTTGCCAATCTTAGTCTTTTGTTCTGACCTGCCCTATTATATACCCTCTGATTCCAGTACCTTCCTGGAATTGAATTTAAATAGGCCATTCTTCTTGGAAATTGATTGTTTTGATTTGTGAGCTCCCTGCATTTGGACAGTTAACTGAATTCTGGGCCAGACAAAGCAAAGAGCAGAAGTACTGAAGTACAACATATTTGGAACTTGAACTCACAAGACACAAAGAGGGATATGGGCACCTGACGGAATGACCATTCATTCACACCCCTCCACAACCACACCTGCCCAGTTCCTTGGTGATGGAATATTGCTGAGAGCCTCTGAGACATGCTCTTCTACATCACGGGAAGCCTTGCAGACCTGCAGCTATCTAAGCAGACTGGCCTCCATAGTGTAAGTGCATCCCTGGAGTCCGGTGGTGCCATTGTTTGTTTTCTTCTGTTTTGTTTTATTTTGGTTTGTTTGTTTTTGGACCTCTGCAGATGCTTTGGATCTTAAGAACAGGCAAGCAGAAATGGGAGCCATCTTCTACCGTGTCCAGCACAATTCTATTATTCTAATCAAAGGTAGCCTACGGGGGCGCCTGGGTGGCTCAGTGGGTTAAACCGCTGCCTTCGGCTCAGGTCATGATCTCAGGGTCCTGGGATCTAGTCCCGCATCGGGCTTTCTGCTCAGCGGGGAGCCTGCTTCCTCCTCTTTCTCTGTCTGCCTCTCTGCCTACTTGTGATCTCTGTCTGTCAAATAAATAAATAAATAAATAAATAAATAAAATCTTAAAAAAAAAAAAAGGTAGCCTACGGATAGCTGAGTCATAAACACAAATAAATAGGACTACAGCAATTCATTCATTCACTCACTCTTTTATTACTTTACCCATCTACCTACTTGCCGCCACGGTACAGTGCAAACATGTTTGCCCTCAAAGCTTTAGATACTTTAGCTCAAATTTACCACTGTAATCGCTAAGTGAATGGCCTTGTATGGGTTATTTATTTGTAAGCTTCAGTTTCTCCATCTGTAGAAGAGAAATTAGAATAGATCTGTTCGGGTTTGTTCTGAAGGTGAGAAAAATCCTTGCCTTCTACGTGCCGTCTATGTCCCAGTGACTTTACCAAAGGTGGGGATAAAACAGACACGGCCCCTGACTTCACAGTATTTGCAAAATGCCTGGATGACTTCTTAAGAACAAAGTCTGCCCTCAGTAAATGGGTGCTAATGCTGTCATTATTACTGACATGTATTTGTATTTCCTTGGCCCAGCCAAACGTCCAGAATACTAAGCTTAAAGCTAGGCACCTCCCTCCAGAAGGAGAATATAATTCCATCTCTCTCTACAACGTCTCTTGAAATAAAACAAGTTTGAAGGGGGATATAATGATGAGAAAACAAGAGTTGGTAACCACTGAGCAGACCCACTAGGGCTCTACAAACGTAGATACAACTCTAATGTGAAAAGCAGCTTGGTTTTATATTAAAGATCCAGAAGTTTTCTATTGAGGGTCCTTATTTGGGGCTGAGCAAAATTTTCTCAAGTTAAGGATTGACTAGAGAAAAAAGACTCTTGACATTGCTTAAAATCCCTACTTCCCCTACTTCCCTGGGGCTAGTCACTCATTTTGCCTCTGTAATCTACCTTACTTTACCTCTACTCTATGACCTGGGACACAACTATTGCCCCATTTTTAAGTATTTATGTCTTAGTTCAGGTGACCAGCTGATCTTTCTCAGAAAACAGAACAAGGAGCCTATTCTGGGAGAGGTATACACCTTCTGGTTCAATTTTCTATTGCCCACAAAAAAGCACAGGTTTGCCTTTTAGGACTCAAAGGGGAAAGCTGAAAGTGATATTGTTGTTGGAGACTGACCAAACAGGCCCCGAACCAGTTACTATAACTATCAGTGGAGCACGAACTAAAAATACCCAATAATCAAATCTACATTGTAAGAGCTCTACCAACACTGTCGGACTACCCCAGATACTCCTGCTTCATTCACATGCATGAGTAGGTACCACACAGAAGTGGGAGGGGAGGAATCACTCCTCATTACACATCAAGCAAATTAGGAAGGGATACTTGTGAGAGGTATTCTTATATATGCCAACATTTTCATGGAGAATTAAAAGTTCCCTCAACATTCAATCAACTGATATTTATTAAATACATACTGTGTGTTCATGACTGTCCAACTGCAGAATGAGAGAGTCCATTTGATTTGAAAAATTAGAGATTTTAGAAAATTAGAGATGACTGGTGGCACAGACAAAACCGTTTCAGTAGGGAGAGAGAGAATACAGGAAAATTCAGAATGAAATTGGGTTAAAGACAGCAAATGGGAACATAAAAGAGATAAATGTAACCTATTGTTTGTTTTCATTTTTAATGTAATACAACACATCCAAATTTGCCACTTTAATCCGTTTTTAAATGTACAATTAAGTGATATTGAATACAAATGTAACCTTTAAGAGATTCAGGAGAACTGAAAAACCTACACATACAATCAGAGGCCAAGAAAGCATGTGTGTTTGCCTGAGACTGCAAGAACATGTGTGTGTGCATGCGTTCATGTGGGTGTGCATGTGCACACACATATGGGTGCCCCTGCACACATGCTCATTTTAAAGCTGAGCCAGACAGCTTGTTTCTAGCCTTAGTGAAGAAGCCCAAACTACAGGAGGGGTTGAAAATTAAATAAAATGAGGTATTAACTGAAGGAATCCATTCTTGGAGAAAACAGGAAGGAAGCAGACCAAGAGGAATTAGCTTTCTGTATGAGAGGACTTGGAGGTTATTAAAGCATAATGTCTGTGGGGGGAGAAAAAACACAATTTTTGAAGTAGGACTTTATAATTCTATAAAGTGCATGGAATAAGTAAAACTATAATACTCATATTGTGGAGAACATTCCATACATGGACTAAAAAATGCACATGAAAATTAGAGCTACACATCTTTCCAGACACAATGCAAAATGTCATTTATGGTACATATTTTCCCTTATTGTTCATATGAAATAACACTCATGAAAAAGCTTTTTTATTAGATTTCCCTAAAATATATTCCCTTTGGTAACAGAATTTTCATCTTATGTTCGCATCTTCACTGTTACTAATAAAAAAAAAAAACTACTTAACATAGTGCAATCTCCTGTCTGTTATGAAAATCAAAATTTGCTTAAGCAGCATTATAACTTGCCATAGGAAGGATAAGATGTTTTAATTAAAGATAAAAAATGAACCTCCCTACTGCACAGATTCAAAAGATGTATTTGGGCCTAAATAAAAAACAGAAATAAAAATGAAGCACTCCTTTTTCCATATAAAACTAGATTCCTCACTTCCAAAGAATAGGAAAGAGACAGGGAGAATAGAAACTTTTCAGTGGAGAAACCCCAGCAAACACTGCCTTATACAAGCGATCAAGATTAGTATCACCAGGAATAAATCATGTTGATGCCATGTATCTCCAGACATGAGATAAGCAGGAGGGACCTTCCTCTCTGTGATATTCGTCCCAAACCCTTGCCACTCGGATCTAACAATGATAAAAAATATGTATCAAACAAAACTAAATTGAGGAATATTCCTTTTTATTTTAAAATTCAAGTTAGTTAACATATAGTGTGTTATGTTTCAGGGGTAGAATTTAGTGATTCATAGTTTCATACAGCACCCAGTGCTCATGACATCAAGCATCCTCCTTACTGCCCATCACCCAGTTACCGCATCCCCCACCACCTCCCGTCCAGGAACCCTCAGTTCCCTAGTTAGGAGTATCTTATGGTTTGCTTCTCTCACTGTTTATATTAAATAAGGAATATTCTAAAACATAACTGACCAGGACCCCTGAAATATGTCAAAGTCATGCAACAGACAAGGAAATACCAAAAAATTGTCACACATTAGAAGAGACTAAAGACATGATGATTACATGTAAGGTGATAACTTAGATTGGATCAATGGACAGAAAAAGGGACATCAGTGGAAAAAATGAATTCCAAATCAATTAATATCAATGTGCTAATACTAATTTCTTAGTTTTCACCAGTATTTATACCATGGCAAACCTTTAGGGACATCCGTAAAGGTTTAAGGAAATGGTCTACTCTCTTCACAACTTTCCTATAAATATAAAATTACTCCAAAAAAACAAAGTTTATTTAAAATTAAATTTATTTTTTGTTATCTGAAAACCCTGATTTTTTTTTCAGAATTATCTCAGATTACAATTAAACTATGGCCAAAACAAAAGCAATCAGTCCCCAGTTAAATTATAAGAACAAAATAAAAGGTTAATTTTGAAGTACAGTTACAAAAATCTTGAATCAAAATTAGCAACATGAAATCTACTGTCTACATTAAAAATCTACTGTTTGTAGTTTCTTTCTCCTGTTCTTAAGCTATTTTTGCCATTTTATTAGCCTTAATTTTAAATGTGTTTCCAAATATATCATTCTTTGTTGACTTTCTTCTTGTAGATGCAGATTTTATACAACTTGAACCAAATTGCTATGCTAGTTGTGCTCTTTAGAAGGTGAAGTCACCTTGAGCAAGAACTCTAATATGAAAAATAAACATGTAAACAATATCCAAAACACGGGCACCTGTGTGGCTCATTGGGTTAAGCCTCTGCCTTCGGCTCAGGTCATGATCTCAGGGTCGAGCCCCGAATTGGGCTCTCTGCTCAGCAGGGAGTCTTGCTTCCCTCTCTCTCTCTGCCTGCCTCTCTGTCTACTTGTAATCTCTGTCAAATAAATAAATAAAATCTTTTAAATAAATATTTCAACAACGTTACTGAGATCTAATTCATATATTATAAAACTCACCCATTTAAAATGTACAATTCAGTGGGTTTGGCTATATTACTAAAGTGGCACAACCATTACCATGATCTAATTTTATAACATTTTTGTCATCCGGAACAAAAACCTCATAATCCTCAGCAGCCACTTCTCCTACCCTACCCTACCCTCAGCCTGTCAACTACTGATCCACTTTCGATCTCTATAAATCTGCCTATTCTGGGCATTCCACGAGAAGGAAATCACAGGACATGTGGTCCTTTGTGACTGACTTCTTTCAGTTGACATAATCCTTTCAAGATTCAACCCACCTCCCAGCATATATCAGTACTTCCTTTCTTTTTACAGCCAAATAATACTCCATTGAGTGAATATATCACATTTTATTTATCATTTGACAGACGTTTGGGTTAGTTCCAATTTTTGGCTATCATGAACAATATGGCTATGCACATGCATTTGAGAACAAGGTTTTGTATGGACATATATTTTCACTGCTCTCAGCTATATACCTGGGAGCGAATTTGCCACACCAAAGTTAACTACTAAACATTTTGAAGAACTAAGCCATTTTTCAAAGTGGCTGCACTATTTTACATTCCCCTAAGCAATATATGAAGTTTCCAATTTGTTCTCACCAACACTTCTCATTATCTGTTACTAAACATGCATATTAATCCTTATAATTTCTCTTAGTCATCTTACTCCCTATTAAAATTGTTTCTGTGTTTTACCCTCCTTTCCACAGAGCCTTCTGTATTGTCAAACAATGTTACAAAACAAATTTTAAATGAAACAAAATACACTAAATCCATAATCCATCTTAATCCTATTATTTTCTAAGTGTTTCATTTCATTCCCCTCTGACCTAATCATCACCCTTTTTTCTTTCATTAATAATTACTTTAGGGGCGCCTGGGTGGCTCAGTCGTTAAGTGTCTGCCTTCGGCTCAGGTCATGATCCCAGAGTTCTGGGATCGAGCCCCGCATCAGGCTCCCTGCACAGTGGAAGCCTGCTTCTTGCCTGTCTCACTCACCCTGCTTGTGTTCCCTCTCTCGCTGTGTCTCTGTCAAATAAATAAATAAAATATTTTTTAAAAAATAATTACTTTAATAGGACTTTTCAAAATATAAATTCCCTCTGAAATAATTCTTAGCAAAGAAATTAATGTGACATGCATTTGTATGGATAATAGAAGCAAAATCAGTAATGTAGCCATGTTCATAGACCCCTCTCTCTCTCCAATAGAAGATAATTGTATAACTTGGTTTCTTATGCTGCTCATGACCCACTGATGAATCATAAATCAACTGGAAGGATCGTAACTGAAATTCTTAAGTAGAGGAGGGGAGGAAAGGGGCACAGAGGAAAGGGGTAGAGTGAAGTAGAACAGAATGGAATAACATAGAAATGTTAAAGGTCACTGCATTATTTTCTGACATTTTCCACTTATTATATGTGATCAAGAAAGTTTGAAAGCCACTGCTGAAGTCACAAGTTTGATTTTCCCTTACTTCTTCCCTAAAAAGAAGGAATTCTTTCCCAAACTGAAAGACTTGAAACCATAAAGGGATATTTTTAAAAGGTGTGTTGTGAAAAGGAACTTGGAGAATTTGGAGAAAAGAGCTATAGAAGTAAAGGGAAGTTGGACAAATGCTGATTGTGAGCTAGGTCTTCAGAATCTTTAATGTCTGTTGAAGATCAGAGCAAGTAAAGAGTAGAATATATTTTTAATTATTTTGAGTTACTCACTTTGTTTCATGCCATGCTGCTCTGATACTAAGTAATGAGTTTCTAGGTTATTAAGGGTCATATAATATAAGCACACTAACAAATATATGCTCACTCTATGTAAGCAACCATTTATTATGATTGGAAAAGATGACTTAATAGCTCTCTATGGAAAAAGAATTTGTCTTTTTCAAAGATGACAGTAGCTTATAGTTAAGAGCATAAACTTTAGAGTCAATCTGACTTTAGATAATCTTAACTTTAGTTCTAATTATATATGGTATACTAGGGAAATTAATCAACCTCTGTAAGACTCAACTTTCTTCTGGAAACCCACTGGTCTATTTTTAAAAGTTAAATAGTTATAAAGCTTATTTTTAAAATTAGGTACTATATGCTAGGACTAAGAACATATTAAGTAATCAATTAAACTGAGGTTATTTTTATTTAAATAATTGTAAAAGTCTTAAAATATTTTAAAGCAGATACTCTAATGATATAGTCAATTTTATTTTTTTTAAGATTTTATTTATTTATTTGACACAGAGAGAGAGGTCACAAGTAGGCAGAGCAGCAGGCAGAGACAGAGGGGGAAGCAGGCTCCCCACTGAGCAGGGAGCCTGATGCGGGGCTCGATCCCAGGACCCTGAGATCATGACCTGAGCCGAACGCAGAGGCTTAACCCACTGAGCCACCCAGGCACCCTGATATAGTCAATTTTAAACAAGAGAAAATAATTGGTGCAAATGAAAACATCACTGATGTAAGCAACCAGACAAAGACAAGCACCATTCAGTGATTCCATCATTACTACCAGTTCACATAACTATATTCATTATAAATTTTAAAATTGAGATGTGACATATAAAAAAAGTTACATCATTCTTTGTGTTCCAGTTGCCAATAACAAAAGGTAATTTAATCTGTAATCAACTGTGTAACAGTCCACTAACAGCGTGATAATACTCCAGGTGTGCACCAGCCAGGTAAAATTATTTAACAGCAAAACATATACAGGAATAGGATACTGAAAACCTAATTATTACTCATATACCTTTATAATACTAACTGAAATATGCCATATCTCTGAAGATAAGTAGACTGACATAAACACTATTTGTTAAATGTGAAGCAATTGGAGAAAATGGAGATCCGAAGATTTGATCAAGAATGTCTAGGAAATCAAGGTCAAAACAAAAAATTCAAACTACTCTGAGTTCAGGGTTTTGTTTTAACTTGGCTAAGTCCTTTCTAATCAGCTCATTTAGAAAATATCACTGACCAAGATTCTCTAAATGCTTGTTCACACAAGGGAATTTTATAATGTTAGAGAGATTCCACAGTGACCCATAATCATTCCCAGGGTTCCCACCAAGGGTATAATTCCTGAGACATCTCTAACTTATCTACCAAGTTGCATATTCCAATGGTGTTTGATTGTAAATAACTGATAGATACTATGACCAAAAACAAATTTGCAACAAAAACACCATCTAGTCTGTTATCTAGTAGGTGTCAAACTGTGTCTACTGAGGTAAGAAATCAGGTACAGTATCTACTATCTATTTCATTTCATTCTCTAATAAAAATTTTCCCAAATTCTAAAACAAAGATTATTTCTTTAATTTTCAGGAAAAAAAACTCCACAAATATCCACAGCTTATGTACTGCCTGTACAAATGTTTGTACTGAATATTAGAGCCTTATGCATTTAAAAAGAGGTAAGAGGCATAAAGGGGCTATTAGTTCATAATAATACTTAGAGAAGAAAATAAAGAAAAAGGATAAAGAGAAAAACAAATTAAAGTTAATTGGATGCCACCAGAGAATGTTAAGGTACCAAATTATTTCTCTGAAAATTAATGATTAGAGAAGAAAATTAAAATTTATGCTGCTGTTCTAATTTAATTTGTATTTCATGGTAACCATAATGGAAGTTCTACATGGAGGAATTTTACCTCCTAAATGCAAACAGAATGGAGGAATTAGACTGCCACCATTTTTAAATATCTAATTAACTGATTCATACAATAGTCCTCAATGAATGCTAAAACTATTAGGTGCGAGTTGATAGGAAAGTTTATAAGGAAGATATTGGGTTGTCACCTGTCACCATCTGAACCTAATCTAAGCATCATTAAAAGTCAAACAACCACACATTGTTGACCACCCCAAATGATGAAATGTGAAATACATAGCACTACTTACTTATGAATTATTATTGCAAAAATGTACATAAGTCTAATTAAACCTTCCTACCTAATTTCCAGTCTATAATGGAACATGAAGAATAGAGGAATAAGTTAAATGTCTGGACAAAGAAGAAGTCAGAAATCTAGACTCTGGGGGCACCTGGGTGGTTCAATGTGTTAAGCCTCGGCCTTAGGCTCAGGTCATGATCTCAGGGTCCTGGGATCAAGCCCCGCATTGGGCTCCTTGCTCGGCGGGGAGCCTGCTTCCCACCCCCCACCCTGCCTGCCTCTCTGCCTACTTGTGATCTCTGTCAAATAAATAAATGAAATCTTTTTAAAAAAGAGAGAGAGAGAGAAAAGAAAGAAATCTAGACTCCAAAACGTGGGACTTTCTACCGGACAACTGGCTGGCTGCTTCCACAAAACAACAAAATGGGAGAAAGAGAAGAATAGGTGAGGAGAATAAAAGAGGGAGGAAGAAGGAATGAAGGAAAGAAAGATGGAGGGGAGAAAAGCGAGGGAGGGAAGAAGTTGCTTTTTAGATTAAAAGAACCCAAAAGACAACACAGACAAAGGACATAACCAAATACAATGAATGGATCTTGTTTAGAACCTGATTTGAAGAAACCAACTGCTTAAAACACACATTTTTAGACAAATAAATGTGAATTTGCTATGAACTGAGAATGACTTAAGTATTGCTCATTTTAGCTGAAGGGACAACTGAATTGTATTTAGTGGTCTAATGATGACGAAGTGATGGCTGTAAGTGCTCTACTCTCAGCTAACTACAGTAAAGATGGGAAGCTCCAAAAGAGAGGGACCTCGTTTATTTTATTCACATCTGTATCCTCAGTGCCTAACAGTGTCCACACCCTGAGCACTTAGGATCTACTGAATGACCGTATCTAGGACAGACTAAAAGGGCATCTCAGAAGCTTGCCTGAGAGTTTTAACAAGTCAGCAATAGGAAATACCAGAAAGCTTTCAAGAACATGCAAATGGCATCAAGTGACTGGAATTTCATGCACATTTGGTAGAAGAATGAGATGTAGCTGAAGTAGTAAGGAGGAAGGAAATCATACTTAACACTCTACATCCTATGAACTTCCTATTTTACCCTATTGGCAGAGTCCGGTCACTGAAAGGATCTGAACACATAAATTAGAATGAAGTTTTAGAGCGCCTGGGTGGTTTTGGTTAAGCGACTGCCTTCGGCTCAGGTCATAATCCCAGAGTCCCAGGATGGAATCCTACTTCAGGCTTCCAGCTCAGCA
>ML096967.1:0-10266 GCA_003697995.1 Taxidea taxus jeffersonii | reverse complement strand
ATATATATATATGGTGTTTTTTTTTTAAATCTCAAACTTGTCCCTGCAGGTTCAGCTCCATTTATCCAACTGCCTACTGGACATATCCATTTAATTATTCAGTGTGTTACAAACATACACAATCTTTCAATACAACTAGTTTGTCATATTGTATATAAGGTACAAGGTACCAATGGATGGCTTTGAAATACGGTTCGTTGCCTAAGATAGGACTTGAAGGCCACCTTTGACCCTTTCTTCTTCACTCTGACTTTTAATAGTAAAACATTCCTTGTTTCTCTACTCTAGGAGTCCCCAGACTCACCCATTTCTCTTTGTCTCTGTTGCTTTTGCTTTGGTGGCTATTACCTCTCGCCGACTAAAGTCAACTAAAGCACACTCAGTAGGTACTCCTGCCTCCCGTTTTCTTCCCAGGGCTCTAGCACAGTATCTTGCATTCTCAAACAGTCATTCATTTCAAAATTGCAAATTACCTCGGCTACAGCCCTCTCAGGGGTCTGCATTGTTTTGTTTCTCCCCTTTGACCCCTACTGCCCAGAGTGGTCTTGGTCACTTAAAAAATAAATCAAAGGATAACATTATCTTTATGTAAAATTACTCGGTTGCTTTCCATTTGTACCAGATGACATGCTAATGCTTTTCCTTACTGGTATTTCATGTTATCTCTTGACTCTGCCTCCCTGGGCAGCCTCCTGTTAGACTCTCCTTCTTCATTTGCTATGCTCCGTAGATGCTGGGATAATTTTATGTAAGCCATGCTCTTTCCAGCCTCAGTTCTCTTCCTTTGTGGCTTCAGATTTGCACAGTTGCCCTTCTCCTGGTGTTTTTGAATTTCTGGCTTGCTTTTGAACATTTGCAGTCCAGGTTTTAGTAACACTGCCTCACAGGTCTTGTCTAAGCGTCCTCCATAAATTAGTGACCTCCAACTCTGCTGTAGCTCCCTGTCATGTTCATTTTCTTTACAGTATTTATCACCTTCTGACTTTTTTGATCTGTTTAGTTTCAACCTGTATTTATTTTTAACATGTTTGCTATTTGTCTTCTGCAATTAGATGCAGACTCCCTGAGGGCAATGCCCAATCAATCTTTCTCATTTTGTGCCCCCTGATGTATAAGCCGTGTCTGGAACATGGTGATGATGGGTAACTTGTTGATTACTCACAAAAGAAACAGGCATTGTGCTAAACATGTTGTACTTATGATCCTACGTAACTCTCATGATGATGGCTAGAGTCAAGTACAAGTGCTAATCCCATGACTTTAGGATCAGATTCCCTTATATAAACGATACCTGCATTAGCTCCCAGTCCATTTCAGATGACTGGGAGAGAAGTTACTACAAAAAAACTGGGAGAAATAACCCTGAGCAATAGGGTAGTTGGTTGCTATACTCACAGCACCAACAGTGCCTCACAATAGTAGAAAATAGAAGAAAGGGAATATGATTCATAACTTGGGAAGCCAGTTTTTCAGTGTGTCAGACAGCCTGGGTCAATTGTTGGGATTTGGGGTGATTTTGTGGTAAACTGGTCTGGCACTTACTATCACTGATGCATCTTGCTTTTTTTTTTTATTTTTTAAATATTTTATTTATTTATTTGTTAGAGAGAGAGAGAGAGAGCGAGCACAGGCAGACAGAGAGGCAGGCAGAGGCAGAGGGAGA
Organism: Taxidea taxus jeffersonii; assembly: GCA_003697995.1. Taxonomy (NCBI): domain Eukaryota; kingdom Metazoa; phylum Chordata; class Mammalia; order Carnivora; family Mustelidae; genus Taxidea; species Taxidea taxus. The sequence continues at coordinate 8,603 of ML096967.1, read as the reverse complement.
AGCAGGCTCCCTGCCGAGCAAGGAGCCGGATGTGGGACTCGATCCCAGGACGCTGGGATCATGACCTGAGCCGAAGACAGCCGCTTAAGCAACTGAGCCACCCAGGCGTCCCTGCATCTTGCTTTTTAAGAACAAAACTTAAATCCTCGATTTTTAAAAACCTGTTTCATCTGTATTTGCCTTTAGTTGATAATAAGTAGACATCTTTATTCCCTTAGTAAGTTGGGCAATAGGCTTTATGGTCTGACAATATATTTTTAAAATTACTCTATCACCAGCCAAATATCTTTCTTTCATTTCTGGATGCAAGGAATTATGCCCTATTTGTGCATGTAAGCAGAAACTCACAGCCTCTTATTTACAACTCAGTTTTATGATCCACCCCCACAGAGGACATGCACTAAGCATTCTTTATCTACCTCAACGTATGACTCACGCAGGGGCTGGATGTTAATGCTATGGCTCAGGGCGAACAATCATGGGGTTTCCAGGGTACTTGTCTTTCTCTGAACGTGGACGGTTTTCAGCTGTCCTCCACCATACCCATCTGACATTTGAGAAAAACGAGGCACAGGATGATTAATGAGCTTGTTCATGACCATCTAACTAGCGAGTCACAAAGCCAGAATGTGATTCCAAATACTGTGCTGAGAGCCCATGCTCTTAAGCATGAATCTCTATTTTAATTCTATAACATGTAAGCAAGATCACATGCATTCTATGTAATTGAATAAGTAAGTCTTTGTTCATTAGTCTTTTTTAAATTAAACCTCCATTTGTCTTAAGAACACTTTCATTTTAATTATTTTCAATACTTATTAGTGGGTAGCATTCATTGGAAATGCTAAACATTTTTAGGCTTGATAATGAAATGGCAAACCTCACATGTATTTAAGTATTAACTAGGAACAATTTTGGCAAGTTGTACACATGGGGCATACATATTCAGCGTATTTCAACACATTTTATTTTTCATTCAAGAAATGACCGTGACTTCACTTAGCCCCATGTACTTCACTGAGAGTTGGACTCAGTCAGCTAATAGCTTGGGCACAGGAACTGATAAATCAGAATTGCAATTGCCAGAGACAGATAAAACCAAGCAGAGAAAAGAATGTATAAAGTGGCCATCTCTTGAGAAATCAGTGGCAATTTTCCTTGGAAAAGTCAAGCTCTGTCAGTTTGAGGGCAAGGATTAGAGAAGTTTCTTTAATTAGAAAGTTCAATGAACAAAGCAAGGAAAATCATTTTCCCTCAGCCTGTTGATGCTCAGAAGGGTAAAGAATCAGGTTGTTAATTCAGCTCCTCTTAAATGTTGATACGGAGTCAAGGCTGTCACTCGTCTGATGGGTAGCTCCTACCACTCTAGGGTGTGTGTGCCAGCCTCTGTGCAGTGAGAAGAATTACGCATAAATCCTAATAGAGAGGGTGGATGGTAGATTGGTTCTTAAAGCAGTCAGTAGCTAACAAATTATCATCCTGGATGAAAAATGAGGTCATGAAGATTTAAATATGGCAAGAGAGAAGAAGGTGCTGTCTGTACAGGAAAGATAGTGTGAACCCATCTGTGGTAATAGATTAATTGCCTTCATTAGCGAAGATGTATAACTTACACCAACCATCAATAAATGTTTCAGATCTACTCAGGAGTGATTACTCTGTTGATAAAAAAGATAAAACTTATTCCCAAACATAAGTAAAAGTAAATATATTTCCAAAAATTTCTGTAATCTGAAGCATCGTTCTGTAATAAAGAATAATTATTCATCAGGTAAAGAAAAACGGATGACAAAAGAAACGCCTTAATAAACTGCATTACCTCTAGTGAATACTTTTTGTAAAGCTCTACAGTAGTCTGGGAGGTATTTCTGCTGGGGGAAACTATCTGTACTGACTGGAGTTTTTGCTTTGGTCTTTAAGATAATCAGATGCTTTTAAAAAATAATTTACTGAAGTTTTTTTCCTATCTTAGCTCATAGTATTTTCCCTCCTCTGTTCAAAGAGATGAGTCCTGCCTTTCATTCTTCCATCAGTGTGTCATTATTTTGTATGATGTGTAGTAAAGAAAAATACTTCAGAAAAACTTCAGAAAACTTAATTTTTTCTTAAATGATGCCACAGTAGGTGGCAGTGGATTTGGAAATTAATTAGGGAACAATGTCCATATGGCCCATAGAACATTTTAGTTAACTTATAGAATTAAATATAGTGGGGAATGGAATAGTTGTTGATATATAATAACACTTAATCTAGAGCAGTCAGAAGGAGAAGGCTATCAGGACTCCAGGTTAAATAGAATTGAATTCTTCTGTGCCTTTACTAATTGCGAATATCTTGTATCTCATAGACTTTTATTATTATAACCCAATTAAAGATATTTTGTAGTCAGAGTAAAAGAAGCTATCTTCACTAGCTGGAGTATTAATGAGAGAGAATAAGAACAAAAAGTATCATCTTAAATCGTAACATACAAAAGGCTCCATGATTGATTCATTTAGCCAAAAGTATTTATTGAGCACCTAGTATGTTACAGGCAAGGCACTGATTCTGAGGCTAGATCACTGCACAAAAGAGACAAAACGTTTCTTTTGTAATTTACATTCCAATTGGGCAGGACAAAATTTAAAATAAGTCATATAAAATATTTCAAAGCATTAAATGTGATGGGGAAAAATGAACAGTATTAGGGAAACTAAGAATATGATGGGAGGGAGTGGCAATTTAAATGGGTTAGCCCTCTCTAAGATGATGCTCAAATAAAGACTTGGTAGAGATGAGGAAATATGTCACATGGGTATTTAAGGAATATCATTCCAAACAGAAGGAAGAACCAATGCAAAGACCAGGAAGTAGGAGTACCCTAGTCATGGCCAATGGACAATAAAGCCACTCTGGGTAGACCAGAATTAATTAAGGAAAGAGTAGAATGAGATGAAATCTGGACTTTGCACTTCTCTGTTACTTATATTTGTGTTATTTTTCTTACAAATAGATTTGTACATAAATGCAATACTGCATATACATTATTGGCTTTTAATTAATTTAAACTGAAGTAAACATCTATCATATAAGACGACATTAGAGCAGGTCTTACTCATTCTATTCTTGCTCTAAAAAAAGTAAAGGAAAAGGATATTGGGCTAATTTGCAATGAATGTCTCTGTGAATTTACAGGGCTTGTTTTTATGACACTGGGTTTCCTTTAAATTATTATGTTAATTATTTTTCAAAAACCATCACTTTAATAATTTGATTTTAAAAAATGTTTAGAGTATCTTCTCACCATTTCTTCTCTGTTGTTTTGAAAATTATGTTTCTCTGTCAGAAATGCCAAAAAGATCTTCCTTATCCTGAAACACTCTATGTTCCTATCCCACTGTCTCAGAGGGTCTAAAATTATCAGTGTCTGTCTGTATTTTGTGTTAAAGCACTGAAACCTCCTATCATATGCATGTATTTTCTGGAAATGGTAAGACGTTGAGTAAGCATTAGTATAATAGCTTGAATTCATCAGAGAGCAACATTTTACATTATAAAGCACTTTACATCACTTTAAAGCATTTTCATGTAATTAAATTAATTCAGTCCTTTAGGGTATTATTACACCTATTTTGCAGATCAGGAAAGTAAAGCTTAGAGAAATTAGTGACATGAACTTAATCATATTAGTTAGTAAATAGGAAAGGCCAACTTAAACTTCAGATATTCTGATTCCAAGTGAACGTCTTTGTTTTACAAAATGTAATGGGAAGAAAAAAGTAATTCACAAGGAGTCCCTTATGGCCTAAACTTCAGATTCCTATGGAGGCAGGTTGTATCCTCTCTGAGCACAAATATTTAAATTAAGTCTTGTCTGTTAATCTTTATGAGAATACCCTGACTGTTGTTTGTTTATTGGTATCCATAATAATTTGTTTACTCATTTTGGTCTGTCTCTTTAACTAGAACACAAATACTGTGAGGTCAGAGACTGTGATGTCTTATTTACCACACTAGTGTTATCTTGAGGACTCAGCACAATGCCGGCCCCCTAGCTGGCATTCAAATGACTGTTGAGTGAATGAGTGACTGTTGCATGAGGTGGTAACTGGGACATGTTGACTACAAATGTATCAGACTGTGACTTAGGGCTTGTTATTCAAGTGTTGGGATGTTCAGCCCTACCTTTGAACCTCCATGGGGCTGGAGGTTGAAATCATCACTGGTGGCCAATGATTTAATAGATCATGCCTATGTAATGAAGCTTTCATAAGAATTCCTGACTTTGGAGACCTTCTGGGTTGGTGAACATTCAGAGGTATTGGGAGGATGCCAAGACTTTGAGTGGGTGTGGAAGCTCCACTCCCCTCCCCCACACCTTGTCCTGCACATCTCTTCTGTGTAGCTGTTCCTGAGTGGTGTCATGTTATAATAAACCAGTGATCTAGGAAACAAAGTTTTCCTGAGTTTGGGATGAACCCAATGAGGGCATTCACAAGTGTCTCTGGTTTATAGTTGGTCAGCTAGAAGGCCAGGTGGCAACCTGGACTTAGGGTTGGCATGTGAGTTTTTGAATTTGGGGGGAAGCAGTTTTATGGAAATGAGCCCTCACTGATTGGGGTCTGCACAAACTCCAGGTAATTATATCAGAATTGAATTGTAGGATACCCAGCTGGTGTTGGAGATCTGGTGGTTTGACAGACCCCACACATGATGTGATCAGAAGTGAAATACTGAGAGGAGGTTGAGAAGAGACACAGGAGAGTTATTCTTTTCATGATTAAATGAGGTTGCATATTTAAACTGCCTAGCATAATTTTGGGCCCATGGCAAGAATTCAGTAAAAGATAGAGAGGCCTCCTTTTTTCTTTTCTTTTCCTATTAATAGCCAATTCCAGAATGTTTTCTTTAAACACAAAATATAGCTGAATAATTAGCCAGAATCAAGCGAACCAGAATGACAGTATGTTGTGTTATTAAGGCCAGTATTTCAGAATAGGATGAAGTAATTTAACATATATGCTATAATTCACTAAAGTGACTGAATGCACCATTAACTGGTACTGATATTTACTGAATCTCTCCAACTATTTTTAATTTTAGTTAAGAATGTGCATTTTAAGGGTGTCTAGGTGGCTTAGTTGATTGAGGACCTGCCTCTTGGTTTCTGCTCAGGTCATGGTCTAGGGTCATGGGATCAAGCCCCACAAGCAGCTCCATGCTCAGTGGAGAGTCTGCTTGGGATTCTCTCTCTCTCTCCTTCCTTCTGCTCCTCTACCATTCATGCTCATACACGTGCACTCTCTCTCCCTCGGATAAATAAATAAATCTTTAAAAAAAAAGAGAGAGAGAGAGAGAATGTATATTTTAGTATAAAATTAGAGAACACATTTGAGACTTTTCCTGATGAGTGTTAGGGCTTTTACAGAAATGGTCTATAAACTAAAAATATGGAAATATTTTGAATTTGAGTCTGAAGAAATTAAATTCAAAGTTTTTCAAGGTTTAAATACTGTATCCCCCCAAATGCCAACTCTTTCTTCCTTATTCTTTGCAATATTAAAGGACATTATTAAAAACTGTTTTAAATAAAAGATACTTTGGAAACAACATCAACTCTTTCAGGTGATCGGAGTGTTTTTTTAAAATCAATTATTGGTCCTGTTTTTTTTTTTAATATGCAGAACAATTATGTATTGGTGTCTAAGAGTTGATGTATCTTTCAAAAGTCTTTCATAAACTCCTGTGGAATAAAAAGAACCGCAGATCAATAAAGTTTAGTTAATTCTTCCATATTAAAAATAAAATCATATCGATGACATTGTTGATGAACATTACAAGCCACAATTTATGATTACACAGTAGGTTACTTACAGATTTTTGCCCCACAATAGTGAATTGTACCAAGTCATGACCACATTTATAGCTGTACAGTAACGGAGCCATCTTATTAGAATATGGTATAGAAGTTAAAAGACAAAAATCTGGAATTTGTCATCAGGAATTTTAGAAAATCAAGATAAAATATTCTATTGCTAAGTAGGCAGTGCTTATTAAAAACCATAAGGAAGTGAATGATCTGAATAACATGGGTCTCTGGAAACCGAGTATTCTTAACAGAGGGATAGGCAAATGTAAAGTCCCTAGAGCAGAAGCCAGCTTGGGTTGTCTGTAATTGAGAAAGTAGCAGGGAGCCAGTGTGCCGGACACAGAATAACGAAAGGGGATTGGGTGAGTGGTAAGAATTGACAAGGACACCTATGCTTCCTCTTTCAGTTTCTCTGACCTCACATATTTAAATTAAACTTTGCCTGTTAATCTTTATCACAGTACCTTAACTATTCCTTATTTATGAGTGTCAGTAATAGCTTGTTTGTTTTGGTCCATCTCTTTAACTAGAATACGAGTCATCTTGACCACACTAGTGTTACCTAGAGCACTCAGTACAGGGCCAGGTACCTCGGTGGCACACAAATGGCTGTCGAATGAACCAGTGACTGTTCAGTGAGGTGGTCAGCGGGACTTGTTGACTTGCTGAAAACGTACCCAGCTGTGACTTAGGATTTGTGAGCTTTTTAGTATGCACATTGTATTTCAGTAAAAAAATGATCTCTCCAAAGATGCAGAATAAAAATATACACAACTAAAATCTAATAAACTTGGGGAGGTGGTGATGAAAACAAAGAATAGAACCAGAAACAAATGGTGAACTGGACAGACCAGCATGCAGCCATTTATAGCTGTTTGGGTAGCCTTATACCCAACCTCTCCATGATGACTTTGCAGTACCTACGAACGTCCCATTCTCCCTGCATCCTTTGTCTTGCCTTTGAAGAATGGAAATCCTACTCTTGCTCTTGGTTCCAGGGAATCAGTGGACAAGTTTCAACCTAAACTGAAAAACTGTTCCTTGGAAAGTTGTTTTTTGTTTGTTTGTTATGTTTTTTTTTGTTTGTTTGTTTTGTTTTTTTGGCCAAGAAAGCAAATATAATTTTAATTGGGATACCTAGCACTGCTATAGTTATGTTTTCAATTAAAATCACCTTTAAGTAGCATATGGGAAACTAATACCACTTAATTCACTGGAAACAGTAAAATCAAAAGACATAATCCCAGTCCAACTATTGCATGTAATAAATGTTTAAAATAAGTAATATAAAAATAAGGTCTTTTTATTAATTCATTGAATGTTAAATATTAGAACAGAAATGAGCCTTCTGATACCAACTGAAGCTACATATACATTCTGGGTACCCACTTGTTCCCTCTTGCTTGTGTTTATCCATACACAGCAGGTTTTAATAAATTAATGATATGCAAGATACAGAAAAACTTGGTTCCTTTAAAAGAAAGGAACAATTAGGTTGCCCAGCTGAAGAATTCCAAGAGGTAGACTGAAATTTGGTTCATGTATACACAAGTTACATAAACTTCTTTATCTTATATACTGCCATTTACTTGATTAAACATCTTGTTCTAATCAATAACAATAATTTGAAAATTTGTAATTTAATATTAAAATTCTTCTTCACATTGGATAGCCAGTGGTTTAAAAACATTTTCAGTAGCTCCCCCCCTCCCAATTAGATTTTTTTAGTCCAGAAACCATTGCTGAAATATTTGGACTCTCCTTTAGAAGTATAGAAAATCCAGTGGCTTGTGACTCCTGGGAAATAAATAAAGCAGTCCTTTCCCCTTCACCCCACTCTCCAGTAGTCTGCCACCAAGTATCTCTAGAATTGGATAACCTTAATGGGATAGCCAGAGGTAGATAAATACATCACTATCTTTTTTCTTCTTGATCCCACTAATTTAAAAAAAAGAAGAAAAAGAAGAAGAAGGAAAAAAAGATAAAGAAAAGCTGATTATCTGGGAGAAAATGTATACTTTTTTAATATTCAGTGTTGACTGATTTCTTGGACTGGGTTATTACCTGATACACTTCTTATACTGGCATGGGGGGGAGGGGAGGGAAATACAGAAACTTATATTAACCTGCTTATTTCTTTGTTTATGTGTGAGAGAATAACTTTTGTTCCAATGGCTGAGCTTTTATCTTGTAGAGTTTAAGTGCCTGGTACCATTTGTTGATTAATTTGCAAAATAGACTTATCTTTTGTACAGATCTTCTCAATCATTAAAGGTTTAATTGACTTGTTATTTGGCAAATGGGCCAGGATTCCCAGTCACAGCCTGAACCTGAAGGATGGAGTGGTTTTCCTAGCCAACTGGCACATTGCCCTATGACTATAAAACATAAGCAAGTGGCAAGAACCTTAGATATAATTTTGAGACTTCACAAAAGAATCTTCCTAATAAAATTATATTTTCCGCATTTAAAGGTATTACTGGGAATATTTTGTATCTGCTTTGGTACTATGGTATGACAGACATTTAATGGTTTCTCTAAAATACTCTGACTCTAAAATGTACAATTAAGGTAGATTATACAAAGGTGTGTGTCCTCTAACTGCATGTATTCATTTATTCACATATTCTTTCATCTGATATTTATTTAGTATTGACTTGTGTGGATAAACTCATGGATGTCTAGAACCATCTCTTTTTTTATCGCTGCATTTCCAAAACCTGGTTGCTGACTCTAGAGATGGTTCTAGACCTCC
>ML096964.1:0-11218 GCA_003697995.1 Taxidea taxus jeffersonii | reverse complement strand
ATATATATATATATATATGTATATATATATATATATATATATTTTTTTTTTTTTCCTTTGGCAGTTTTTTTCCCTCTTCCCTTTCTGTTACTGGAAGTTTCTATTGAGATATTTTCAAGCTCAGATTCTTTCCTCATCTTTGTCTGGTCTGCTTACAAAGCTATCATAGCCATTCTTCATTTATATTGTGGTGTTACCAATCTAGCTTTTTTTTTCCCTTGGTATTTCTATGTCTCCTTACACTGTGTATCATCTTATATTGTACCTACTTTACGCATGAGATATCACATGGCATATTAATCAGAATTGTTTTAAATCCATAGTTTGATGATTCCAGAATCCCTGCCATATCTGTATCTGGTTCTGATGTTTTGTATCTGTAAACTGTGTTTCTTACTTTTTAATATGCCTTGTAATTTTTTCCTGATAGCCAGACATGACGTCCTGGGTAAACTTGTTTTAGTAATGCATTGGTAAGGGGTGGGGGAGAGGAGACATTCTGTCTTCCTATGATTAGCTCTCAGTGTTTTTGTGAGTGTGTGCCTCTGGACTATGAACTTCACAGATCTCAGTTTCCGTGTGCCCCCTTCCACTTTAGCTGGAACAGGATGGTTCAAGCAGCCTGGAGTTGGGCATCTTCCTTTCTCCACATGGAGGGCTAGAGTTGTCTGAGCTTGGGTCTTTCTCTTCCTGCATGTCAGTTAGGCTCTCATAAAGCCTCAGCTGGCTAGGCTCAGGTAAAGTGGTTTCTCCGATGGGCAGACCCTTATTAAGAAGAGAATGTTCTAGTATATTTCAAAATGGCTCAATTTTCCTTTTCTAGACTAGAAGCACTAGGGAATTTTTCTCTTATACTATAAGAACCTGGTAGAGTTTCAGGAGGTAAAACTTTTAAGAGGATTCCCTCCACCCCTTCACATGAATAGACTCCCTGTGGTTTTTAATCTCTCAGACTTTAACACACTGACCCTCTAGCAATTCATCCATTACAGTTGAGATTTTCCTGCCCCACTGCTGGCTCTTGGAGCTTTCTGCTCATGGAATTTTGCTATAGTTTGTTGTGCTTCTCTGTATTCACCTGCAAACCTCTCAAATTTTGGAAGCAGAAATTTGCCCTGGGATTTCACTTCTCTTATGGATCTAAGAAGAGTTGACTTTTCAGTTTGGCATTTTAATTGTTGTCCAGGCAGAGTAACAACTTCCAAACATCTTATATGCTAACCCAGAAACCAGAAGTCACCACCATATATTTTTAAAGTTATGTGTCTCATGCTGTAATTTGCAGTTTTGTATTTTACTATAGATGTCCCTTCCATTTGGCTTAGAGCTTAGGGCTATTGTATGACACAAATAGAAGAATGAAAATAATTACTCAGAATATTGCTTCTCCCAGATATTGAAGAAGTATGTATTTTTTTCAAACACCAAACTGTTCATCTCTTACTCTGTGAGAGTTTGCGTATTTTGAGTCTAACCAAATGCCTTTAGGCCACCTACTTTTGATTCAGCAATTATGAGTAAATATGTGGTGTTTCCACTGTCAGATCCTTTTCTGGATTTGTCTGAATTGTGTCATTCCTGTGATGCTAGTCCCCTAGAGCTACAGGGGACTTCAGGGATGATCCTTAAAGATTATCGATCAGAGTTTTTGTTTGTGTACTTGAAATGTTGAAAAGAACAAATCACTTTAAAGTGCCCCTTAAGTATTTTCCCTGATACTTTCTGGAGAAAAGCATCTGATAAGTATCTTTGGGAATGCAAACTCATATCAATTAATAAGGAAAATTATGATTCTACTATCATTTCAGTTTGAGTTGGCAATCCTGAAAGCAAGAAATGATTAGAAAATTTGCACTATAATCTGGCTAGCAGGATAAATGCAAATCTATTTTCAGTCCAGGTGGAAGCCCCATTAGTCATGGGGAAATATCCCGAAATTTGTCATTTTTATTGACTGCGTCACCATGGACGAGTTTATGTGCTGCCAGCAAACCATTGGAAAGTGCAATAAATAACTATAATTAATTTTTTTGAACCACTGTTTTCAATAACAATAAATAATGTCTAGGAAATATCTAGGATACCTAGGTATCTGGGATAGCACAGGACCAAAATGCCTAGGAAACAATTAATAGAAGATGTACAAGTTCTCTGCACTCAAGACTATGAAATTTTGCTAAGAGAGATAAAGGAAGACTTAAACAAATGGTGAAGTATGCTATGTTTCATGGATTTGGAAACTGTTATTAAGATGTCAGTCTCTATACATTGATCTATTGGTTCAGGGCATCTCAGTCAAAATACAGATAGATGCAGATGATTCCAAAATTTATACAAAATGCAAAATGGCTAGAAGAGTTAAGATAGTCTTGAAGGAAAAGAATAACGTTGGAGAACATGCCAGACTCAAGACTTACTATAGAGGGGCAATAATTATCACAGTTATTATTATATTATATAAGTATACAATATTATTATATATTATCTATAAATATCTATAATTATATAATATAATATTATTTTATTATTATATTATCACAGATAATTATCACTATAATAGACAAGTACATTCATAGAACAGAATCAAGACTTCAGAAATAGGCCCAAACATATGTATGATATTTGACAAAGGGCACCCAGAAAATTCCATAAGGAGCAAAAGGACTTTCAGTGAAGTGGTATTGCAGTAACTGGATATTTTCATATGGGAAAAAAGTGAACCTTCACACTGATTGATCTTTTATATAAACAAAAATTAGTCCAAGATGGACTGTAAGGATGAATTTAAGTGCTAACATTATAAAAGTTCTAGAACAAACCACAAAATAGTTTCAAGAAGGTGAAGATTTCTTAAGGGCATAGTAAGCACTAGCAATAACGGAAAACAGCTTAAATAGGATTTCATCAAAATTAAAAACATCTATTATCGAAAGGCAAAAAGTGAAAAGGCCATCTGTAAGTTGGGAATGCATAGATCTAACAAAGGACTTGTATCTACAGGATATGAGGAATTCCTGTATCTCAATAAAAAAGAAAACTCTGAAAACATGGGCAGAAATCTTGCTCGCACGTTTTTGTAAGTTGGCAAAAAGTGTAGAAGACACTTAAAATGCTTGTCTTCAGGGGAATGTAAACTAAAACCACAATGATGTACCATTACAGAGTAAGTCATATTAGAAAGACCAACAGTACTCAATGTTGGCAAGGATGGGGCGCAAATAAAACTTCATACATACAAGAGACGACGGAGTTGGTTCAACCACTTTGCAAAGCTTTTTTGGCAATGGCTAATAATGTTAAACAGATTCCTACCCTATGACCTAATGATTTCATTACTGGGAATATGCCCAAGGGAAATAAGGGTGATGTTCATAAAATTATTTGCTCAGGAATATTGCTAGTAGCTTTATTAACAACTGCACGAACCTGGAAATGACCCAAATGTTCTTTAGTAGGTTGCAGTGTTATAATGTTCTCTTTTTGTATTTTGCTCAACATTGCTCTATGACCCAGCTTCGTTGGTTTCTCTAGACTTAAAGAGCTATCTTGGTCAGAAGCCTAATGTTCTTCACATGGAGTTTTTTACAATGTTTATGTAGGTACACAGAGCTGAGAAGACTGCATTTACATGCTAGGTGATGTTGCAGGTGACTTCACTAGATGAAATTTTGTGTAAGAAGGGATTGAATAGCATACTCTCCAAGTGGTGTTATTCTGTGGCCAGCAAAAATACAGTGCTGAAGGGTGGGAGATTGAGGTCATGAACCAACACCTATACAGGAAATTAGAATCTTGAACTTCCTAGAGTAGAGAAGCAATGCAATGATGGTCATTTGCTTAGCCTTGGAGATAACTCAGACTTTCCTTGGAAGGAATGAAGAGGAGTTAGAGAACAAGAACCAGCATGCTGACAGGTATCAGCGGAGTAGGAAAGGATTGTATTAATGGTACCCTCTTGCTATTATTATTTGATGGAGAAGCGTAATAAAGGAGACGTCACAGGATTTAGGGAGGATAGGTTACTGGCTATGCGAACAGAAATGCAAGACCAGCAAAAGGTTTAGAGGAGCATTGAGTTTTAATGGAGTGTTTTTTTTTTTTTTTAAGATTTTATTTATTTATTTGACAGCGAGAGAGATCACAAGTAGGCAGAGAAGTAGGCAGAGAGAGAGGGGAAGCAGGCTTCCTGCTGAGCAGAGAGCCCAATGTGGGGCTCGGTCCCAGGACCCTGAGATCATGACCTGAGCCGAAGGCAGAGGCTTAACCCACTGAGCCACCCAGGTGCCCCTTTAATGGAGTGGTTTTATCAAGTATAGATAATAGACTAATAAATTTTGGCCTTAAAGACAGAAAACACAGTGGCAGATTTAATGGCAGTAGACATCTGCTGACAGTTTGTTATGACTTAATTGGGATGGTTAAAATGAGAAAAGACAGCTGGGGGCAGGTTCAGTTGATGAACTAGGTGATGATATTAAAGCATACTATACAATAGAAACAGTATTGGTGTATAATTGGAGATGCATCATTTTAGCAAATTGAGGGTCTGAGAGGTCAATACTTTTATTTACATAAGATGTGCTCCATTTGAAAGTTTTTGTGAGCTTGCATGGTTTGGTAACTGCTTTTCTATTATAAGTAAAAAAATCCTCAGAACCCTATGAAGATAAGAAATTGAATAATGCTAAAAATTCATATGCTTTGTCTCACTGAAGAAGCTTTGCTTGTAACACGGGTTGCTGTATCTTTCAGCGCTTTTCAGCAAGTCATACAGGAATACATGTACAGGATGCCATTGACCAATACTATGAAACAACTGAAATTTTTATTGGACAGCAGGAGGTAAAGCACCCAAGACAAACAATAATTCTGTAGACATGTCAAGAGATGTTGAAATTAAAAAAATTGGCCCTTGAGTAAAATAAAAATCCTGTGTTTCATCTTTGCTCTAAAATTTCTTCAGGTTTCAGAGGTCCTGTAGTAAATAAGGCAGTGCTGCTAGCGTGAGCCAGGAGATAGCAGTAGATTTTGAAAAGCCTGAGACCGAGAGGTTGAAGCTCACCATATGGTTGGATTTAGGCAGATCGGAGATTAGAAAGCCAAGGTTCTGTACCTCTTCAGAAGTTTATGAGACTCTGTGACATGACCAAGTCATTTATTTGCTGTCATTTGATTTTGATTTGTCCTCCTTCAAGCTTCTTCCTGGACCTTTAAAAATATAGGAGAGCTCATCCTGGAGAAAACAAAACAAATCAGAGTACCAAAAAAAAATCATGATGCCTAACCCTCTGTGAAATGTATAATGTGAGAGACAAGAGTTAAAGTACATTTTATCTGGGAAATACTATTAAATGACTTTAAATTATCAAGAAGAATAAGGAATAGAAAATGCAAACTCCAGAGGTATGACATTGAAAAACACTAAGAGGACCCAGTTTTCATTTAATTTATATGTACCATGTGAAGAAGAGGTACAGTCCACTGCAAATAATTTCTTTTTAGCTGATGGACAATTGGAGTCTTTTTTTTTTAAATAAAAAATGCTGGATTAAAATACAACCTTATAAAAAATATAACCTTATATCTTATACGTTTGAAGAGAGCTTTTCTTGCTATCTCGAATAGCCATTTTGTACTATCTATAGCTCACGCTGCTCTTCCTGTCCTCAATAAATCTTAAAAGAATTGGTTGTTCTAAAGTAGGGAATGGGCCAAAGTAGGAGGATACATCATGATGCCAAATTGGAAAGGAAATCAATTGCTTTTCCAATGATTGAGGAGAATAAGGCACCAAAGAAATGAACTTTTCTAACTATTCTTACGAGACAAGCAACCACACTATCTGTAACCACACTATCCAGCAACTGAAATGAAGAATTAGATATTTAGTAAATCATTATCGTTATCGTGGCACAAACACCTGTTGGCTATAAAAGAAAAAAGTATGTAGCCCTTAAATGAAAGCAAAGGCAAGGGAAATAGAAACAATTGTGTTACTTTCCCAGCAGCACACAGTGATGAATTTCCTGAGCAGAGCCTGTGGACTAAAAATAATGTGATCATTCAGTATCTGCTTTAGGTCTGAGTGTGTTTACAATACTCTTTTCAGACAACTTACCCTTAGAACATAGTAGATAGGGAAGGTAACTGTTCATTTTTTTTCCCCCTTCAAAGAGAGACTTTCTCAGGCAACTTTTGAAGTGATTTATCCAGAGTCAATGGGGTAATAACTGTCAGAATCTGATAAAGAACCAGGCAGGACTCCAGCCCTACTGGCCAAAGATGAAGATGATCCTATAAATTACAGCAGCTGACAATCTCTAGTGGAAAAATTAGAATATAAGGGTAGTATTACTTCTGACTTGAGGGACTTAATTCTCTGGCTTTTCCCAAATGTCAAGATTTTAGAACATTCTAGAAAGGGGAAATAACCTGCTTTAGTTTTGATGCCTACCACTTAACCTCAGAGTCCTTCCCTCTGTCACCAGCTACCTATTCTTATTCCAGTAGACCTAGCATTGTAAACAAATGATGAATTTGAACCAGGTGTAGCAGTGAGGTAGGTGTGTGACATGACATAAAGATGAGAGGAGTGAGGGCATTATACATGCAGGGAAGGGTGATGGAAATGTTTGGGATGAGGTCCACACTGGGCAGGAAAGGCAGGAAGTGGGTATGGGTTTAGTGACTGGAGAAAAGCATGAAGTCAAGGGATTGGTTGCCTAAGCATATGTTCGGTGGCTGGAAGGGTGAGTAAGACAGCTTTCAGGTTTTGAGATTTAAGATCTCTGTCTCTGGATGATCCTAAGTTGAGACCGTGTAAATGGAGAAAGTAGAGCCGACTCCCAATAATTAATCTGTTAATCAGTTCCTGAACATCTGTATGGGGCAGTAAGCATGAAAGGAATTGGGAAACATAGTGTTTATAATCTCCAAGACGGGTGGTAACAGATTAGGAAATCAGTCACGGTATGCTTGATGATTGCCATATAGATAGAGAGTACCTCCTACTCAGTAGATATGTAGATTTTTGTGGAAGGAATAAGCACATGCCTGAAGTCTTAATGGCCCTAAAGAAACTAACCCAGCAAGGACAGCAGGAGAATGACTGCAGAAGAGTATCATGGAAAGACATCTAGTGGAGCTAAGATTTGAACTGAATTCTGAAGGTTGGTTAGCCATCTGCCCGCTGGAGTTAGAGGCTGGAGAAGAAGGCCTCTCTGTGCACAGGTAGAGAGGCAAGGTGAGGCTAGATTTTGGGATGCACTAAGACTTGCACACAGGTCTTTCCGGAGAAAGGACCTGTGTGCCTGCCATCGTATTGGACTTCATCTTCAAGGAACTAGAGTGCTGTTGGAGGGTTTTAAGATGAGAGGTGGTACAACCAGATTTGGAATTAGAATTTCAGTGACTGTTCTATCGGCTGCGCAGAGATCATATTGGAGAGTTTAACGCCGTTGGCCTTTTGGAGCATTCTGCATCTGAAGTGTCTGTTCCACGGAACAGTTGAGTAGAAATGGTCTTTTGTCTTTGTTTTACATTCAGGGTGTACAGATATCAGTACATATATGTATTAACATTTGTGCTTGTGTCTGTAAGTGGTTGTGCATATAGATAGAGATAACGTGAGCACACACACTAATGGCTTGCCTGTGAATGACCGAAGACCCCAAATAACAAAGGTTTATTTCTCTCTCACGTGAAGAATGTGTAGGCTGTCTGGAGTTGGTATTTGTATACCAGGAACCCAGACACCTCTTATCTTTTTGCTCCATTTCCCTGAGCATCCAGGCTCTTCTTTAAGAAATACTTATGGCCCAGCTTGGATTCAAGCATCGTGGACACTTTCCAACTAACAGGAAGGACAGAGGGATGGAAGAATCAGATAACCTTTACTTTAAGAACCCTTGTCCTCTAAGGACAGATTAAACCTGCTGTTTCAACTTACATCCCATTGACCAGAATTTAGCCTAACAGCCTCCCTTGGCTGCAAGAGAAACTATAAAATGTTATGTGTTCTGGATGGCAGTACGCCTGGTTAACAGTGATGGCTTCCCGGTGAGGAAGAAGGGAAGAAGGAATACAGCACGAGAGGGAGCACCCCTGCCACAGGGAAGCTCTAGTTTCTTCCCCTCAGTCATTCTCTCTAGATAATATATGAGTGTGCGTGCATGAAGGTGATGTGTTCTTAGAAGTTCTTCTGTTTGGAGACACACAAAAATCACATATTTTATGGAGAGTAGTAACATTTTGCAAGTAGAACCATTTTTCAAAACGATTTTTTAAGTAGCTGGCTTAGTGTGTACTGTATGAGATGATCCTGGTCAATTGCATTTGTTATACGTACTGAAACATGTTTACAAAGTACATCCACACCTCACACATCCACCTCATATAATCTATGTAGCGTTTCTAAAGTAAATAGGATGACACTTACTATCCCCATTTTATTGCCAGAGAAATGGAATTCTATGGTTCGATGTTGAAACTGGAATTGGTGTTCATTGCCCCCTATTCTAGGGCTTAACATTAGTGAATAATGGCATGGATTTTTGAAACTAGAGGGTAATTAGAAAATAATTTATATTTTAGTTCAAATGAATGTATGCCAGTAATGGATATGACATGTTTGTCATTTGGAAACTTAGCATTCAGGAATCTATTTTTTCCTCTCACTTACCTGAGCCATGACATCCTGACCACAGAGCATCACATTTTCCCATAGACTTGACTGTTTCTGTTTCCCACCAGGACACACTGAGTGTTTGGGGCTGCTCATTTACGTAAATATCAGTCATTTCCTTGTCTGGGCAACACACAAAATGTATCTCTATATTAATTGTCATCTTGATGTTTTCACTGTGCAAAATAACAAAGTTCAACTGTGTTTGTTCTACCACAGTGTTAAGACCATACCCGGGTAGATATTGTCAGCATAGACATGGAGCGAAAGGAAGACTTCCGGTAACTGACTCAGGTCTGTGTGTTTCGAGCTGATGCCATCTATTGCCTCGGGGCCGTAGTTTGTCATTTCTTGTCCATGGGTCCTTCTGGTGAGCCCAGAGTGTTTTTAGCCCTATTACCTGTGGGAGTGAACTTTCTGAGGACACCTTAGTCTTAGAAGTAGCAAAGGGCAAGGCAAGCCATTGAGTCACTGAATTTGTAGTGAAGACCTAAGTGATTTGGTTTAAATTTTCGTCAAAAACCTAAGCAACGTAGTTTGAATTTTCAACTCTCCTTTAATGAGAAGCACACTGACAAGTCATCAAGGGCTCCACCAAGGTGATCTGGCATGGAGTCCCTCTGTTTTTAGTAAAGGTTGTATATGGTAGAAACGAGAAATACAGCTTTTTACTAACAATAACCATCTCCAAGAACATTTGTCAGTCCTCATCACACCTCTCTGTTTCCTAACATGAGCTCTTACTAAATTCTCTCTACATTTGGAGACAGTTTCCCCCCCTTTGGTTTCTATAACTTTGCCTCCCCCCTCTTTCCAAAGACTTGCTTGCCCCTCCTTGGTTTACTCTACAGGCTTATCCTTATCCTTGAAATCATGGGATGGGGCTTGTTTCTGAGCCCTTCTCCTTCCCTCGCCAACCACTTTTTGTTCTGTCTTGTCTTCCTCATGTAAGACCATCTGTGATGCCCTTCTGCCTGCCTGAAATACTCTTCTCTCAAACAGTCACCTGGTTCACTGTGGTTAGTCTCTCTCTCTTTTTTTTTTTTTTAAAGATTTAATTTATTTTTTGACAGAGATCACAAGTAGGCAGAGAGGAAGGCAGAGAGAGAGGGGGGGAAGCAGGCTCCCTTCTAAGCAGAGAGCCCGATGCGGGGCTCGATCCCAGGACCCTGGGACCATGACCCAAACCGAAGGCAGAGGCTTCAACCCACTGAGCCACCCAGGTCCCCCGTGGTTAGTCTCTTAGATGCAAATTTAACCGGGATGTCCAGGAAAGCCCTCCTTGGACTCTGGTTAATAAAATTGCCTTTGTAGCTGTCATAGCATGATTTAGCTCTTCTAGACATAACAGAGGCACATGTTCATGGAGACAGACTCCATATTGTTTTGCTCACCACTTAATCCCCAGTGTCTGCAATTTTTGTCACACTCTAGCTTCACTGTAACTATTTGTCAGTGAGTGAATGAGTACATTTTTGTGGGCATACACTACCCATTATGAACACATCCTTTGTGTAAAGTATACATGTGGAGATAAGTATATTCAGAAGTCTCCTCTCTTGTTGGCCAAGTTGAGATGGATGCATAGTCAAAAAATGAAAGACGGATGGCAAATCTTTAGGTTCCATGGTGAGATGAAGGCTTATTCTACAGTGTTGTGGGACTGCAAAGATGCTGTTGAAGGTACAGAACAGAATGAGTACAAAAGGTCAGGTAGTGTTAACTTAGTCCCCTGCAAGAAGAATTCACTTTCTCTGGATACCTTCCATGTATAATATCAGAGGCAAATATCATTTTTCCTTATCTAAACATGGGCTTGTATATGCAGAGAAGATGACACAGAGCAGCCTGCCAGTTAGGTGAAATGGTGACCCTTGCATGCCCAGTTTTCATGTGTTTCTCTGGTCAGAGTCTGAGGTATTGAATGATGAATTGTGCAAGCATGAGCCAGTTGTGTAGTTCGGGGTCAGAACTGATAAGTCTTAACATCACTTCTCCACTCAGCCTGTGAGTTGGTTACCATCTTACACTTTTTCATTAGCAAGCGTATAATGTTTTTCCCCCTAGGGACAAATTTTATTCTTTTGGAGGCAAATACCAGTGACAAAAAAAATAAATACACATTGTTGACAAGTATAATTTTCTGTGAAATGATAGTGGGAAAATTGAAGATACTGTCAAATGAGAATGAACATGTATGCTCAGCCTTAGGTCGAAGATAGTGTCTTCTGTAGATTAGATTTACGAAGTCCTAAGGGAATACTTTGTGCCTGTTTTCACTAGTTATTTTCAATCTTCAAATACACAGTTCTTCTTAACCTAGCCATTAGGAAATGGTGATTTAGTGATTGAACAGTCCTTTATCTTCCTCCCCCAAAACCCACCTTGTTTTAAGCTGCCTCTGATACATCATGACCGTGTTAAATTTTTACATGAGTATTTTGGAAACTAGAGCCATTAGAGAAAAGTGAAATGCACAGTTGACAAATCATCTGAATAATTTGGTTCATGTAAAATTCCATTTTGAACAAGGCA
>RCUC01100137.1:0-14825 GCA_003697995.1 Taxidea taxus jeffersonii | reverse complement strand
CCCCCCCCCCACGATTTGGGGTCTCTTCTGAATTGGTTAAAGCACATTTTCCTGGGGTCTTTGCCACCCTTTTAGTATTTCATTTGCTCCTTCATATATTCTTATCTGGACAAAATGACAAGGTGGAAAAACTCACCACAAAAAAAAGAACAGGAGGCAGTACCGAAGGCTAGGGACCTAATCAATACAGAGATTGGTAATATGTCAGATCTAGAATTCAGGATGACGATTCTCAAGGTTCTAGCCGGGCTCGAAAAAGGCATGGAAGATATTAGAGAAACCCTGTCCGGAGAAATAAGCCCTTTCTGGAGAAATAAAAGAACTAAAATCTAACCAAGTTGAAATCAAAAAAGCTATTAATGAGGTACAATCAAAAAATGGAGGCTCGGGACACCTGGGTGGCTCAGTGGGTTAAAGCCTCTGCCTTCGGCTCAGGTCATGATCCCAGGGTCCTGGGATTGAGCCCCACATCGGGTTCTCCGCTCAGTGGGAAGCCTGCATCCTCCTCTCTCTCTGCCTGCCTCTCTGCCTACTTGTGATCTCTGTCTGCCAAATAAATAAATAAAATCTTTTTAAAAAAATGGAGACTCTTACTGCTAGGATAAATGAGGCAGAAGAAAGAATTAGTGATATAGAAGACCAAATGAGAGAATAAAGAAGCTGAGCAAAAGAGAGACAAGTACTGGACCACGAGGGGAGAATTCGAGAGATAAGTGATACCATAAGACAAAACAACATTAGAATAATTGGGATTCCAGAAGAAGAAGAAAGAGAGAGGGGAGCAGAAGGTATATTGGAGAGAATTATCTTAGAGAAGTTCCCTAATATAGCAAAGGGAACAAGCATCAAAATCCAGGAGGTGCAGAGAACCCCCTCAAAATCAGTAGGAATAGGTCCACACCCCATCATCTAATAGTAAAATTTACAAGTCTTAGTGACAAAGAGAAAATCCTGAAAGCAGCATGGGACAAGAAGTCTGTAACATACAATGGTATTTAACATCGGTTTGCCCTTTCCTACCAGATACCCCTCCAGTTTATTTCATCTAACAGTAACCTTCATGCATCCTCTTTTCACAGAATGTTCCAAGGTCATAACATTTTTTACATCACCAACTACATTATTTTACATCACTGACACTGGGAAAACTTAAAAAACAAATCTCAGCCATTACAACTCATCTCCCAATCAAGTACAATTGATTTTCATTACTTTCAGTAATTATGTTCTATAAAGTAACTGTGAACCTTGATTTGCAAATACTTCTTGTGCTTTGGACAAGGAAAAAAAAAGCCACTTCAGCATCATTCTTGATGCTGTGAAATCACCAACAAAAGCACAAAAATGCAAAGATCTTGGCACTGACCAGACCGCGAAAAGGACCCTCATTTACATGACGAGAGTTGAAACAAGGCAGAACACTGCTGGGTTCCACCTCAAGTGGGAACATGCACAGTGGATGAGTCAAATTTGTGCCACTCTGTGCATCTCCATGAATAGTGCAACAGTGCAGGAGTACTGATTTCTGGGTTGCAAAGAAAGGTTAGTGAATAGGCAAAATCACAAATACGGAATCTGTGAATAAGGAGGATGAACTGCGTGTTCTCAGTGCCCAGGACGCTGTACATTCTAGACCAATTCTAGACCATTCTAGATCACAGAAGATACCTAATTTGCCTGGAGGAAGGAGCAAGGGCAAGGAAATGCAAAGAAAAGGAGGAAGTCTTCTGTTAGCCTTACCAAGATGCCGGCTAGTCTGTGACCCTTTCTCATCCTCCTCGGCCTCTGAACTTCCTCACATGTGGACGGAAGCTTTCCTCTAAATGGTAATCGCAGCACTGTGCTCACCACGTCCTGGAGGAAAACAAATCCTCTGTATCCTACCTTCTCACCAAGGGAGCTTGGGTTTGGGGGTCCTGTTATTCACCACATAGAGCCTACCTCCAAGGAGGTCTGGGGAAACATTCCCAAATGTGCAGCACACACTGCGGCTTTCAGGAAACTACCAGGCCAGCAGCCACGGTGACCTCTGAGAGGCAAAGTCCAACCCCGAGAAACCCAACCCTCTGACTTGTGGTGGCAGCCTCTTGGCTTCAGGGCTGGGCTGAGCTGCATTCCAGTGCCCCCGGTTAAGTGATTCCTGGATATCCAATCCTGTAGCAAGACCTCCCCTTTCAACTTCAGGTGAATCTGCAGGCTTCAAAAACAACATGATGGGTGGGTTTCTAAGTGCCTTAAAGACAAGGGCACCCAGGGGCTGTAAGGCAGGGCATCTCCAGTATGGGGGATTTTAGGCAGAAACCCATCTATTTTTCTCCCCTAAATTCTGTTTAAATCTGGAAGCATAAATTGAAAAAGTTCCAGGACACGTGTGCATGAGATGTTTTGTTCTGCTCTCATTCCCAGGATGGGGCGAGGGGTGACCCTGGCATCAGATTTGCTACCCACATTATGTTCCTCTTTATAAAACACAGGAGGAGCTTGCTGGGGTTTTGGGGTTTTGTTTCCTATTTAAATTCAATTAGCCAATATATAGTACTTCATTAGTTTCAGATGTAGTATTTAATGATTCATCAGGTGCATATAACCCCCAGTGCTCATCACATCACATGCCCTCTTTAATGCCCACCCCTCAGCTGGCAATGGGAAGTTACTGTTGACAGGGTTATCTTCGGGTTCAAGAGGCCTGCCCACAATCCCTCAAGCATAGAGAGCATAGAGAAAGACCTTCTGCTTCAAAGCTTTATGTTAATTCGGGAGTATTTACACCAAGTCTGATGAACTTTGTGGGAGCCAGGCTGTAGGCTCAACCACTAGGGGTGGCTGGTTTTTATTAGATCTTTATAAAAAGGATGGTTGATCTTATCCCATAGTAAGTCAGCTACCATTTTAATTGAGATTAAAATGAAAAACAAACAAAACTTCAACAAGGACCTAAAGGACATTTCAAAAGATTTGCCTTATCTTTAAGAATGCTGTTGATTTGACACTAAAGAAGAATGGCATTTGTTCAAAGAAACAAAAACCAAACAAACACAAAAACAAGTGTGGGGGCACCAGGGTGGCTCAGTCGTTAAGCGTCTGCCTTTGGCTAGGGTCATGATCCCAGGATCCTGGGTTCAAGCCCCACATCAGGTTCCCTGCTTGGCAGGAAGCTTGCTTCTCCTTTTCCGATTCCCTCTGCTTGTGTTCCCTCTCTGGCTGTGTTTCTCTCCGTCAAATAAATAAAATCTTAAAAAGAAAAAAAAAAGTGTGGGTCTTGTAAGTCAGAAAGTCAGAACAAGTGTGATGTTAGAACTTTTGTTTTTTTAAATGGAGGACACATGAATATCAAGCTGGAGAAGAGAGGAATTTTGCTAGGAAAAAAGTAATGACCTTAAAGGATAGGATAGATCTTTATGAAAGGAAAAGGGAGACGCACTGGGCTTAACTATTTCTAAAGACTGGGATGAGCTCTTGACCCAGACACAGCTACGAAAGAGAGAAATGGAAGATCCAGGAGTAGACTGGGATGGCTGCCCGGGAGGGAGCCCAGAGTTCAAAACTGCCAGAAGGTGGTTCCTAAACTCAAGATAGGGACAACGGTGTATTTGGTAAGTCCTCACTTAGAGACAGACAACGTGGTTTATGCACATTTAGGCAGAGCTGGAGGATCAGGGTAGAATATTTTAAATGTTTTTTGATGGGTTTTACCAGAGAACACAGAAAACATTCACAGTCAGGGCATGTCCTCTGGGGGAGCATGCCAAGAGGAGAATGGGGTGATGTCTTCATGGGATGATCCAGAGATGATGAAATGAATCCCCAAGGGGCGACCAGAACAATCAGGCAAGAGGTCCCAGCGTGCTCCACAGACAGCATGGCTATCCCAGAAAGCGTCTGTCTACAAAGGAACTCCAAGAAGGCTGGTCTGTTTTAGCATAATATGTACTTGCAGAAAGAAGAAGAAATTCCTTAGGCTACACCATCAGCCCCTTCGAATAAAGGAACTTCCGTGATGCATGCACTCCAAAAATAAAACCAGGACTTTAACCCTGCTGGGCTTATTTGACTCCATCTCTCTCTATATATGCATAAGCCTTTCCTTTCCTGGTAGGGGAGGGTGTTGCTAGGAGTTGACCTCATCTAATAGCGATGTAAACTCTGTCACTGAATTGAAGAACGGACAGAAAGCCCTCTGCACAGATGTGTCCTCTTACCTGACTGGAACATCTGCATACCAAGACACCAAACACAACGCTGGCTACATGAGCTGGTAATAGGACTTCCGTTACTGTTTACGGACCAAGAAATTCCAGGATAGCTGTTTTGCTTATATAGATCAAACTTCTTTTAGAGCTTTAAATGTGGGGTTTTTTTTTTTCCCTTTTCAGATTTTTAAAAAAAATATCCCCACCGTCTATGCAGATTATATTGCATCACATCCTCTGATCACATCAGATCAGCAAACTGCCCAACCTGTTTGTTACCTCAAGTAACAGAATACAATGCAGAATTCAACAGGAAATGTTTTAAGGAACTCGAGATTTCAGCTAGCCACACCAGGACCCAAAAGCCAGACAAGCACAGAGGTTAAGACCAGGCTTTTGAGGCCAGACCACCTGTGTATGAAACTCCCTACTGCTGCCCAACAGCGTAATCTTGGGCAAGTTATTCAGTGCCTCCAAGCTTCAGTTTCCTTATCTGTAAAATGGAGGTGCCTCTTAACAACTTCTGAAGATTATTGCAAAGCTACATGAGAACATGGCAATGTAAAATCCTGGGTCCATAATAAAAATAACACCAATAATAGCATCTTTTTGTAATAATGTGTGGTCTTTTCTTTTCTTTTTTTTTTAATTCCTAAGAAGTTTCCAGCCCCAACCCCTTTGGAAGACTAATAGTTATCTTGGGACAGACTTTTTTTTTCCTTGAGTGAGGTCACTTGAGCGTGCTCTTAGGTATGAAACATAGATGAGTTGGCAGTTGCTGTCCTCAGAGAACCATATAATTGAAAGTTTTTTAAGATTTATTTATTTGAGAGAAAGAGAGAGAGCGTGGGGGAAGGACAGAGGGAGAGGGAGAAAGAATCCTCAAGCAGACTCCCTGCTGAGCACACAACCCAACATGAGGCTCAATTCTATGATGCTGAGACCATGACCTGAGCCAAAACCAATAGTTGGACACTTAACTGACTGAGCCAACCAGGCGACACAAAACTTCTTTTTGATGGGCTTAGCCCAGCTGCCTCTATGGGGGAATAGACCTTGCTACAGAGAAACTTTTTCTGAAAGAAAAGCAATGGACTGTTCCCAGGAATTCCAAGGTAGAGAGGCATAGTGATGGGCAGTAGGATGACCTTATCCAAGACCCTCAAATTGTGAGTGTAGACTGGTGACCAGAGTTCTCAACACATTGGTCATCCACTGGAAATCAAGGAGTGAAACCTGGAAAGGGGCATGTCTGAGGCTGGCGGGTCCATCCTGAGAACATAATGGCCACCCCAAACAATGACTGTGCAGAGAGGAGCACTGTGGCATCAGACTCCAGGCCCCATTGAAAGGATGAAGCCAATAGTATGTGCAATAACTGGAAAGTATTTTTAATGAAGAAAGGTATGCTATTACTTAAGGGCCCAATTTTGACCAAAAAGCAAAAATCCATTTTGATTTTGCAGGGCCATTGAATGCGAGGTCCTCTGGGGAGAATTCCCCCTCAGAATGGCTCACCTCACTCTCAGAATCTTTATGCAACAGTCCAAGTCTTGCACCTGTTGTCAGATCACTGGGAGCAAGAATTGTTGACAATGGTCATTCATTTGCAGATAGAGTATGCAGACAGGCATCTGACCTAAGTGAAACTCCTCTTCCTTGCAGGTCTCAGAGAGAATCAACAGCCTGTAAACATCAGGCAACCCATTCCAGAAGCCCTGAGGCAGAAAGTTTCCAGGGAATGGACAGAAAGGCTGTCCTCATCTCTTAATTTTCTACAGATCACCTCATGTTCAACTACAGGGATCAGTTCTAGATACTTACTACTGGGTCAATCTTTCCATGGATTCAAACTCATCTGAGAACTTCTGAAGAAGAAAAGTCTGAGTATGGATGTCTCTTATGTCCATTTTCCAATCACTGCACCCAGGGAAGTAGTCTTTCTAGGAACTGGGGAATTGGGCGAGTGGCTTTCTGCTACCTTCTTTACAGTCAGAAAGCCTATGATTTGAAGACAATTGTTCAGCTCATATGCTGTGCCATTAGCACATGGACAACCATGACACATACCTTCCAGGGAAAGTTGAGAAGATCCACAGCATTGGGAGCATCTCCTATAGAACCAGAGATGTTGGCTCTTAAACTACACCTGAGCATCCAACAGAGCCCCAAGGGAGGAACTAACTTGACTCTGTGATCACAGCAGCTGTTGAAGTCAATACACTCCATATTTCCACATGTGCTAGTTAAACACAAAGACAGCTCCACAGCTTCTTAAAAAAGAAATCAATGAAGGGGGTGCCTGGGTGGCTCGGTGGGTTAAGCCTCTGCCTTTGGCTCGGGTCATGGTCTCGGAGTCTGGGAATCGAGCCCCACATCAGGCTCTCGGCTCAGCAGGGAGCCTGCTTCCCCCTCTTTCTGCCTGCCTTTCTGCCTACTTGTGATCTCTGTCTCTCTGTCAAATAAGTAAATAAAATCTTTAAAAATAAAAAAAAATTAAAAAATAAAAGAAGTCAATGAAGAAGAAGAACGTTAACATTTGCCAGGGAGCAGCTGCCTTTTTTTTTTTTTATACCCTTCTCTATGCCAGACCCTGAGCTCAGCTCTTTACAATATACTAGCCCATTTGTATGCTAAAGACAACTCTGAGATTAGGGTATTATTAAGACCATTGTGTTATAGGAAACTGAGGCACATAGAGGAAGCAGTCACATCATTAATAAGTAGGAAAGCCAGGATCCAAGGCTCAATCAAGCCACTCACTGGATGCCAACATCTGTCTCCCAAATCTTCGTGTTTACTGCCCACTTCTCAACTGTCTTTTAGGTAAATGCCTTTGATTGTAGAGTAAGGAAGGAGAGCATTGTCTAATCAGTAACATTAGCAGTAACAAAATGCTTGTGCTGCACCTTGTTGGCCTTATGTTTGTAACTGATTCCCTGTAGCCCTTAAAAGGTCACCAATCTAGACACATTATGAGAATAGACCACACGGAAGCTTCCTTCTCTCTAGAAGTTTCTGTGGCAAGATAGATGTACTGACAGCACTTGCAGAGACAGATAAGTTATCTCAAGACAAACACATATGCTTAGAGGAGTAGAAATATGTGCCCCACACAACAGACTATTCAAGAAATGCTTTTGGAAGCAAAAAGTTAACATGTATTTTGAAACGACAGAGAGTCTCAGAGTTCCCTAGGCCAGCATTTTCTGAGCTTTCTTAGACACAGAACACTTGAAAATTATAATACATTGACCCAGTGATGTAAGAGAATACCAGCTATTCAATGAATTTGGGAACACTGAAAAGAAAGAAAATAAAATATAATGGAAAAAAAAGAATATCAGCTATTTTGTGTGCTTAGAATAAAGTGCAGAGAAAAGATGTTACAGATGAATTAATTACTGTAAGAAATGTTGAAAATTTAATTTACAGTTTTTTATGACAGCATTTAAAAATCAGAGGAATTGTCACTTTTTTGTTAAAGGAACAAACCATCACAACTACATATGGAAATTCTATGACAGAGAATGAAACATAGATACATGAAGAAAAGAGTATATAGAGAATGGGGCAGGTGGCAGTCTGAACCTGACAGCACCCCCAAACCAAATCCTAGCATGTTCAGGTATGGCTCTCCATTCTTTAGAGGTAGGTTATCTAAAACTAAGAGAAATACATACCATTCTTTAGAGGTACGTTATCTAAAACTAAGAGAAATACATAAACAAAATTTAAGCTTTTGCCTTTTAATTTGATTTTAAGTTGTTTTTCAGAGGGTACATACTATGGCATTATTTGTTTCTGTGTTTATGCAGGACTCAGTAGAATATTCAGGGAATAATAGTGATCCAAGGGATGCACTGTGGTTGAAGAGAAGGAGCTGTGCAAAGAGAAGAAATGTAGATGAAGAAAGGAGAAATAGGGATGGGTTCTCACTTAATCCTCTAACTCTATGAAACCCAATCATTATTTAAATTAAATAAAAGAGTCAGTTCAGGTTCTATATTTTTATGGTAACAGCATAGAGGATCAGAGGTAACCAAAGACAAAGTGAAATACCAGTTGAGAGACTCCTGCAATCATTCCTACCAGGTAGTAGTAAGGGCTTGAATTTATAAAATGGGTTTTAGAATGGAGTAGGAAGGAGAAACAAATTGCCTTTCTATGTTTAAGAGTAGTTAGGTTTATTTATTTTGTTTTGGAAGGAAAAAAGAGAAGGGGTCTGGAAGATAAACTTCAAGCCAGGTGGGATGGTGGAGAACCATTCACAGAGTTATCAAATATTGGAGGAAGACCAGTCAGTGGGAAAGGAATGGTAGCTCTGCCTTTGGATATGCTAATGATGAGGTACTGTCTTGACACTGAGGTGTTAGAAATAGAGGTCAGCAAAATTATGGGCTAGACCTATGAACTTGGGATTGTAGTCAAGTCATGGGGATGAGTGGGGTCACTCAGGAAGAGGGCGCATAACAAGAACTGCAGAGGGGAAGGAGAGAGCCCTGGGGAGCATGAACTTGGGCAAGAGGAGGAATGGTACTCATACAGGAAAGTGAAAGACAGAAGGATGGAGAGGTTTCCAGTTAGCAACCCCTGCACTCACTAATGACACCACTGAAAGTGATTTCAGAGGTGTTGAGAATGGCATGGGTAGGACAGAGTGGGTTGGAAAGAAATGTTAGGGGACGTGAGAATGTGAAATTCAACATGTGGTGGTTTGCAAATGGCAAACTGGCATTTGAACGCAAAAAACCACCACCTTCTCCTCTCAAGCACATGAAAAGGGGGAGATGAGGAATTCCCAACAGGAGACAGGGTGCACTCAGAGGAGAATCGGGTATTAGCTAAGTCTGGGAGCTATAAAGAATGTTCTCTGGAGAATTTAGGGATGAAAGCAGTCTATCAACAGTGGAACAATAACCCTTCTTTCTGCCCTCACTGTCATTCCCCTAGAACCTCATGACTAGTTACTTCCTCAGATCCCCAGTGTTCAGCTTCAATGACTTCCTGAGGAATCCTAGACTCAAACTCTTTCCTTTTTTGTAGATTCCAGGATACTTTCCCTATTCTGTCACTCTTCATATACGTAATTTTTTCAAAATCTGTTTTCTTCTAGGTTGAGAGCTCCAAGAGGCTAGGAAGTGTATTTAGTATCTTCACTATTGTATCCCCACATAATAGGAGCTCAGTAAATGACGTGTGGGAGAAGGAATGAGTGGATCATTCTCTGGATAGGGATCCAGAGTTCACGGTGAGAAGCGTTTGTCGGGGGAGGGGGCAGCGTGGGAGAAAGAGGGAACAAGGAGGTAAAACAAGGAAGTATTGGAATGAGACAGGGAAGGCAGGTCACTCAGAGGTATGTGGATCTTGGTTTGTGAAGAACTTGGATGAGGTACAAAACTAGTTGCAGGACTCTGCCTGTGGTTCCAGTCTATACAAATTTCTGTTTTGATACTTAATTAAGAGCATCCCACTAAACCTTTGTTCAGATGTCTGAACAGAAAGCTGGTGATGAAGTTCAGATCTGGTGCATGGGTAGCAAGTTAAGGGACATCATCCTTCCTACCTTCTTTCCTTCCTTCCTTCCTTCCATCCATCCATCCACCCATTCATCCTACCTATTCATTCATCAAAATTTACTGTGGGCCAGGCACTATTCTAGGGGCTGGTGACACTCTAGTGGATTAAAGACACAAAACCCCACATTCTCATTGAGTTTTGGAAATATAATAAATAAGATAAATGGAATTTTTTAAAGTGATGAGTCCTAAGGAGTAAAATGAAGCAGAGAAAAAGGACAGAGAGAGAGAGAGAGAGAGTGTGTGTGTGTGTGTGTGTGTGTGTGTGTTTTGAACCTAGGGTGAGATCATACATTTTAGATACAAGAGCCAATGAAGACCCCATGTTACATTTTGAGCAAGGCAGGAGGACCTGGAATGCTCAAGCCACAGGGAGGAATCCAATGAGGCTGAAGCAGTAAGGAAGGGGAGCAGGGAGGAAGAGAAAACATAAGAAGTGTGTCACCAACTGAGGGAGACTCAACAGGGAGATTTTCCTGGCCACTGTAAGGACTTCATTTAGCTTTTGCTCTGATTGGGACAGTGGGTGGGCCTATAGAGGCTTGAGGAGTGTGATCTAAAATCTTAACCAGGTATTAAAATTGTTACTTTGGCTGATAGATTGGGAAGGGGAACTAGAGTGAAAGCAGGAGTCACAGTCATCTAGATGGCAGACTGGGATCAAGGTGGCCTGGCAGGGATCGTGAGAAATGGTTCCATTCCAGATAGAATTTGAAAGTAAACCAACAGGATATGCCATTGGATTGGGTTTGAGTGTGAGGGTGAGAAGGAAGAAAAGGGAGCCCCTACACTCTCAGCCTGATCGCTTGAAAGATGAAACAGGCTCCAACAAGGTAAGAGAAGCCTGTAGGTAGGGAAGGTTTGGGGAGGGGCTGTTTTAAATATGTTAAGTCTCAAATGTTTATTAAATATCCAAGTGGCAAGGTTGAGTAGACAGTCTGGAGCTCAGGGGAGAAGTCAAGGCCAGAGATATAAATTTAGGAGTTTATCAGCCTATTGATTTGATTTAAAGTCATGAAGCTATTTTTAATTTTGGAACTTTCATTCCATTTTCTATGGTGGCTATACCATTCTAATTCCCACCAACAGTATGCAGGGTTCCAAATTTTGCACAGTTTTGCCAACACACGTTATCTTTTTTGTTTTTGTTGTTTTGGGTAGCAGCCGCCATTATAGGAGTGAGGTGAGATATCAAACCCAGGTATGGGTTTGATTTGCATTTCCCTGATGATGAGTGAGATCACAGAGAAGCTTCTGATTCAGGGTTCCTCACTGAGGATGAGAAAGCCTCTTTGTTTGATCCAACTTTCGTCAGGCTCCTGAACCTTCTCCTAGGCCCAGCTGTACCCTTCCCTGTGAAATAGAGTCTTAGCAAGAATCTGGCTTCATCAGTTTATCAAGAAACCCACACCTTCAGTATCTGATCACCTCAATATCTGATCACCTCAGTGTCTGACCAGGTTTGTCACCCGCCACACTTCCCCAAGTGATGTCTGATCCGCCTCAGGCCTTCCTTCAGCAAGATTCCCCTTGGGTGGGCTTAGCCAGAACTCCTCCCCATAGCCCTGATGTTTCCTCTCAGTAATTTTCCACCCACTCACCCCCATCCTGTTCCTGGGATCTAAGGCCCAACTTTCCCTTGCTGTGTGAGAGGACGAGCACCATCTCTCCCACACTACAAACCCGCCCTACACTGGGCCCTCTACCTATCTCAGCTATCCTGAATAACCTGCCTTACTGTCTTGAACAAGGGCCACTCAGAAAGTTTTTTCTTCAACAAAGATGGAGGATGAGTTGCAGAGAAACCAGGAAAGGTCTTCACTGGTTAAGGAGGGGCAAGAGATGGAAACATAATCGGGACTTTATGGGGGCTTGGGGAGCATGAGCACCGCAGACTGCGGGAGACAGGGTGATCTGAGGTATGTGGCATTCCAGCGATGGACTCAGGTCGAGGAAAAGGGGTGACAGGCTGAGACCTGAGGTCCCAAGGCAGACAGTGGAGGTGAGGCCTTGAACTAGGGAGATGTGAAAGGGGGCAGCCAGGCCTCATAGGAGGCCTGGGGGCAGGGGAAGAGACAGTCTTACTCCAGACACACGGGTCCCCTTCTCACCCCCAGCAGCAGAAGTCAATGGGCCTGGGAAGGCAGTCTTACCCCAAGGTACTGGGGTCACTCCTGACCCAAAGAGCTCAGGAGGCAGGAAGGCCCACAAGAACTGTCCCAGAAGGCTATGCAGAAGCTGTCAGGGCCACTGTCGAGGGCAGTCCCAAATACAGCTTCCTGTAGTATCTCCTAAAGTAGTCATGCTTTCAGTTCCAGCCAGGTTACCCAGGCCAAAGGGGCAAGAAGGGAAATGTGAGTGAAGTGTGACGCCCGCAGCATCAGGAAGCCTAAAGAGATGGACAGGGGAGAGAAGGCAGAGTAAACAGGACCCGGAAAACTGCAGATTCCCCCAGAACCAACGAAGCTGTGACTCATGAGCTGAGCTGGGCTTCACATGTCCTGAATGGAGGCCAGAAATTTGGATGTGCGAGAACATCGGGGAGAGGGTGATGGTCAGGGGAACTGTGAGGCACCTGCAGGGCTGAGCATGGGGGAGGGGCTGAGCACTGAAGGCCCAGCCACCCATGCTCCCCTGGATTTCTCACAGCAGTACCACAAATAACAAGACAACCAGGAGATAGATCTCAGTAAAGCCTGACCTTGTGACTCAGCTCCCAACCCTCCTTCTGCTAGGAAGGTCGGCCTCTGGAGCAACCATCCACAAGCTTTGGTACAGGCACTTTACACCTGTGTTTGGAAACCACTCCTCTAACACCATGTGGAAGCTCTGGGTTGTAGTCCTTTTTTTTTTTTTCTTTTTTTTTTTTAATTTTTAACGTTTAAATTCAATTAATTAATGTATAATGTATTATCAGTTTCAGAGGGAGCGGTTGGTGATTCCACAATCTTATATAATACCCAGCACTCATTACCTCATGTGCCCTTCTGAATATCCATCACTCTGAGTTACATTCTTATTAAGAGCAATTAAATGTCATTACATCCCCATAAATGTCTAAGAGTGAATTGTGTCTAGGCCCTGGGCTAGCTTTCAGGGAACTAAGTGTGGGTGTGGTGACAATGACAGGCATCAGCCTAGGCCTGGGACAGCGAAGCCGTCCAGGGTTCAAGATGTGGGCCACAACAGGGCGGCGGGGCAGGAGAGCTTGGCCCTGGTCGGGGGTGGGGGGCTGGGGAAGGCCACCCAAAAGCCCACATGTGCTGGCAGGATGCTGTAGACAGGCATGAGGCCATGGCCACACGAACGGCCAGCCTCAGGAAGGGCCTGGCTGCCAGCAGCAAGGTCAGGGCCTTCAAGGATCTACCCAGAGTCGTGACAGAAGCCAGAAGCTGAGAAACAAGGCAAAGTCTAATGGGGTTTTGTGATTCTGGCATGTTCTTCCTGCATCTGCTTGACTTTGCCACATGCACAATGAAGTATCAAGTATCAAGAAGGCTGAAAATATGACTCCCTTGAAACTTTTTGGCCCAGAGGCTTTTGATATGATGTGATAAGAAGCTGCCTCCGTCTCTGAGCCCACAAGGGCTGCTTGCTTCCTATGACCCCAACCTGAGACAAATCACTCAGAAGTAAATGCCACCAACCACTTGAACATCGCATGCTCTATTCTCCTCTTCTATTAACTACTATGAGCTATCGCTGGCGGCATGCTCATTATATGAAAAAGGCTGTACTAACCCCTCAGCATCATTATCTCCTTTATCACACAAGAGAAAACATTATCCTGATTTGTAGATCCAAAACCTGTGCCTAATATAGTGAAATAATGGTGGGGGCAAGGGCGAGGAAGGTGGCAACAGGGGCTGAAAACCCTGGTCTCCTCAGCTCACACCCTTTCTTATTACTGTGATAAAATAGACGTAATGTACAAGTTACCATTTTGGTCATTCTAGGGCGTATGGTTCAGTGATATTGAATCCTTTCATGCTACTGCACAACCATCACCACTGTCCATCTCCCAAATTTGCTGGGCTCCAAACTCTGGACTCATCAGATAATACCGTCCCGTTCCCCTCCCCAGCCCCCAGCAACCCTGTTCTACTTTCTGTCTCTATGTATCTGCGGCTTCTAGGTCACTCATAAAAGTGGGGCCATACACTTCTTGTCCTTTTGTGACTGGCTTACGTCACTTGGCATTAAGTCCCCAAGGGAAAGCAGAACCAGAGCCAAGGGTGGTTTTAATCCCATAAGCCCAACAGTTTTGCACGGTGCCTCTCTGTTGACTCAGGCACATCTTCTGGCTTTTGCTAGAGATAGTATTCTGGTTACATTGTGACTGTATTTGGAAGTAGGGCCTTTAAAGGGATAATGAAGGTTGAAGGAGGTCCTGCGGTCGGGCCCTCTCCAATAGGACTGATGTCACTATTAGAAGAGAGACATCGGGAATGGATGCATGTGGAGGAAAAGCTATGTGAGGGCGTGAGGATACTGTGGGAAGGCTGCCATCAGCAAGCCACGGAGAACGGCTTTCTGGAGAGACCGAAGCTGCCAGCATCCTGATCTTGGCCTTGCAGCCCCCAGGGCTATCAGAAAATGTCTGCTGTTCAGCCCACCCAGGCTGCAGGATTTTGTAATAGCAGCCAGAGCTGACTAACATGGACATGGCTGGCCATGCTTGCAGACACACGGGACCGGGTCACACAGTGACCTCCTCCAACTGACAGCAGTCCCTCCCCCGCCTGACTTGTGGCCATGGGGCACAGTGGTTACCTGAGTCTACACTTATGCCTCATACTGAGAGAGATGTGGTTTCTAAGCCTGCCCAGGAGCCGGCAGTGGATGACCTTTCAACATGTTACGTTTCCAGCCCTGCACCTGGCCCCCATGGCCGTGGTTTCAGTGACCCAGAGAGGCTTGTTTTCACCAGGGGCTACACGTTCCCATGGCCTGCAGCACCACAGAGATGTCAGGGCTTCACCAACACTGTGAATCAGTCCCTTCCAGCCTCTGGGGCACCAGGAGGGGCCACCAAAAAAAAAAAAAAAAAAAAAAA
>ML096956.1:0-14715 GCA_003697995.1 Taxidea taxus jeffersonii | reverse complement strand
CCCGATGCGGGGCTCGATCCCAGGACCCTGGGATCATGACCTGAGCCAAAGGCAGAGGCTTTAACCCACTGAGCCACCCAGGCACCCCTGTCTTTTTTATTTTAAATAAGAGCATAAGCTTCTTTCGTTTTACTTACATGCACCATGTTTTTTATGATGGATTTGTTGTGCTTTTGTGCATTCCATAGGAATACTTTCAACAAAGCTTTGCAGTTAGAGACTCTCCATCATTTCATATCTGAAAATGTCTTTACTTCACCCTCACTCTTTAAAAAATGACTTTGCGTTGTATAAAATCCAAGGTTGACAGTTATTTTCTCTCCAAACTTCAGATATATTCTTCCAGTATTTTCTGGACAAATATTCCACCATTTTTCAGTACAAATGTTCTTTTAGATAACCTGTGTCTTTTATCTCTGCTGATTTCAAAGATCTTTTTTGCCTTTAGTGCTCTGAAATTTCACAGTAATGTTTCCTGGTATGCATTTAGTTTCATCTGTCCTACTTGGGATTCTTCACAAATTCCAGCAAATTCTCAATCACCAGCTGCCTTCATGTCCCTACCCTGTCCCTCTTTAACGACTGTGAGACCTGTCAAACATTCTCATTCTGGTCTCCACTTTGGCAATCGCCTTTCTTCCCTTCATCTACCACCAAGGTCTGCTTGTGTTTTTAACTTGCGTTGTAAATGCATCTCTCCCAGCCTTTCTTCTCTAGGATCCTGGGCAACCCCAGATGAGAAAATGTTCTTTTCAGGACATCTCATGTTTGCCTAGGTTAGGAGTCCCAAATCCATCTACCAACCCAAGACCGCTTTTTAATATAAAATTATCAGCTTGTTTATTTCTGGGCATGAAGCTAGGATAAAGTCAAAGACCAATTCTGCATGAAGAATTGGGCCCTGGTTATAAATTACCAGGTGAGACCCCACTCTTGCTGGGACAAAGTTCCTTGTCATCCTTTTGCACTAGCAGTGGACTTTTCTATCCCATTCTTCAATGGGAGTGTAACCACTTGAAGGTCAAGGCTCTATGCAGGGATCTCTGTTCCAACACTCCTGAGAAGGCCCAAAGCCGAGTCCTTGGTCCCCACATAGGCACTAACCCCACATCCTTGGGTCACCGAAGCTGGCAAAAATCACAAAATTGGTACATGTCAATTCAGGTGCCTCCTGCTCTTCTCCAAGTTCCTTGTGTCTGGCTCCAGGATGAATTTTCTTATTGTCTTAAAAGTCACTTGGGTTACTTGCCATCCTAGGTCTTTGCCCTGGGCATGCATCTGGTTATCTAGGCCAGTCCACTGCTGAACCGAAAGTCCTGCTCCTTTTTTCTGAGCCCTAAATCCTACCATGATCCACCCCTACCTCCTTCTCTCCAGCCCATGGAGCCTCTTGAGGCTTTCCTGGCCGTTCCTGAGCTCTGGTGCTTTCTAGTTCCTGTGCCTTGGAGCTCTGCGGTGAACCCCCCAAACCCCAGCTTCCGTCCATCCTTCCTCTGACTGTTTTCAGCATTTGGCTTCCTCTACCACATCCCCCCTATTCTTTGGATTCTTGTGAGTTTATGCCTTTCTTTTATTCCTTATTTTCATTGCAATGGGGATTTGGTAGGGAGAGGAAATAAACACATGCCCAATCCTCCATGGTTAGCTGGAAGTCCAAATTATATCTTATCTTCCCATTTCTTTAATTACAAGTGAGCTTGCACTTTCTAACATATGTTCATTTTAAAAAAAAGTCTTTGTGTTGCCATTAATATCCCTTACCTGTTTTGTGTTTGTTCTCCTCACCCCACCCCTACCCTACCTTGACTATTAGAATGTTTCTCTCAATTTACATATCAATTATTTATGTTAAAACATTAACACTTGGCCTGAAGGCTGGAAGCAAATATTTTTCTTTAGTTTTGTTTTTAAATGAAAAAAAATTTTTTTTAAATCATGTACAGTAGTGGGTCAATGACATTGATCATTGTGCTGGTCTGGTACTCTTTGTTTTTTTTGTAGAAGTGTTTGGTTTTTGCATAACTTCTTATTTTTATATAGTCTGATCTGCTAGGTTTTATGTTTCTGCTATGGTTTTGCCTTGATTGGGAGAGCAGAAATGCTCCCCAAAGACTGTGGGGAGAGACGGGGAAGCAGAGAGAGCAATAGGAGAGTTTCATCAGAGTTTTCATTTGACCCTGGTCATCTGTCGGCACACGGATAATTGAGAACTGACGACCAAGTGAAACTGATAAACTGACCTTCTTAATTATGTGCCGATATACCCTATCATTCACTGTGGGCAGGAAAGCAATTTCTAGACTTGCCCTTAAGCATGTGCTCACCCACCCTCTTCCTTGAGATTTTGCACTTCGTGACCTGCCCTTCCAGCGATTTCCCATTAAAACCCACTTGCCTCTTGAGGCCCAAAAGTGCGGAAAGAGGATGACATCTAGTCTTTACTGCTGCCTGCGCCACAGCTAGTGTGTAAAGGGGACGCAGCCTATATTTCACGTGCCTCTGATGGTGGCTGGCATGATGCTTGATAACAGAATTTCTCAGACAACAGGTCCAGGCTGGGGAATTTTCATATTGTCTTTCCCTACATGTAATTTCCAGTGTTTATGCTCTGTGGAGCCCCTTTCGAGTGTCAGAGCAGAACAAATGCCAGTTTTAATGGACTTGCTAAATCATAAAAACTGCCTGCAAAATTGCATCTGATTAAAACAGGAAAATGTTCCATTATTCAGAAAAATCTCCCTGCAGAGGCTCACAGAGGCGGCTGGAGGTGGAGAAAGCTGGGAGTGCCCAGACCCTGTGGAGTTTTCTCTCCATGGACAAGACGTGGCTCCATTTCCAGTTCTCCTACCCTCTCCCCAGGTACCCAGTCCTTCTGCCTGCCCCGACGAAAGGGAAACAGACATTAGTCATTTCATAATTAGTTTATGTGACAACACATTATTAGGTAGGACACAGCATGCAAGGTGAGGTATTGCCACTTAGGGGCTGGGTTGGGCCATATTCTGGAACCTCTGAGTTGCCTACAATGGCTTCCATGGAGCAAAGACCAATACAGCAAAAGCCAAAAAGCCTGCCCTTCTCAGTCGGACCAAGGTTTCCCACTGTAACAGCAAGATACAAACAGAAATCGAATCATCCCACTGAAATAAGTCCCCACTAGACAGCTCCTTCCAGCAGATGGTCGTGGAGTCTGTTTTGGGCATTTACCTTATTATCAGTCAGCTAGACCGGTGGACTACGGGGCCAACATCACAACCAAGCACCCTTGGTGTGTAGAGAATTGTCCCAAAGTCTAGAGAGAAAGCAGAGCAAAGCACTGTCGTCCCCTTGTGGAGTTCTCAGCCCAAGGTGGGTGAGAGGACAGAAAGGAAGAAGGGTAAGGCAGGCACAGTCCTAGATGCAGAGCAGCGTCTATCTAGATGAATGAGGACAAGACAAATGGCAGTCCAGTCGTTCTAGATCATTCCCTGTTGGTGTCGCTCAGCTATCAGAGCCAGGAAGGCAGCCTGGGCACCCTTCCAATATCAGCACCCAGGGGGCAGAGTTTGGTGCTAACTGGGTGTCTTGGGCATGCGGCACAGGGCAAGAAACAGCAGTGACTTAATTTACCAGGATTCCAGGGGCAGCTGGGCTCTTCTACGCCGCATGGAGTTGGCTTGGCTCTTCGCGAGGCTGCCTTTAGCTGGAGCTGGAGCATGCAGAACGGCTTCACTGGCACGTCTGGCACGTGGGGTGGCTGGAGGGCTGCCTGGCTTCTCCCTCTCCCAGTGCCCCACCGAGCCACGTGCTCTGTCGGCAGCTAACAACAGTCCCGCCTGTGCGTCTCTGCCTGGCGGCCGATTTTAGGCCTAGACCCGGCTCCGTGTCCCTTCTGCAGCGTCCTATTGGCCAAAGCCTGGTCAGGAGGCCAGCCTAGGTCAAGGGAATGGGGAACAAATCTGACCTCTTAACAGAGAAGGGGCAGAGAGGTACAGGGAGGGGGACTTGGTGGCCATCTTTGCAATCCCCCCACCATGGAGGCTGCCTCACTGCCTCGGGCTGCCCAGGAGGCCTGGGTTTGAAGTCAGAAGACCTAGTTCCCATTTCTCCCTCACCTTGCTGAAAGAACTCAGGAAATCATGAGACCCCCCGAGTTATGTTTCCTTCTTGGACAACATTCCCTCCACCAGGTGTTCATGGACGCAGACTTAGCGAGGCTACCGTTAACACAGCAGCTGGCCAAGGCCGCCTGCTCTAGCTGGGGCAGGGACTGCTCCAGCCGTCTCCTCCCCCTGCGCCACTGCCGCCTTGCCTAATCAGGAGCCTTCTCTGCTTCTGTCTCTTAAAATGTACTCCTTCTCCCCTTTAAAATATTTTCATTCCTCTTGGGTTGCTATGATTTCCAGTTTTGCTTGGAGGCTCTCTTACCCCATGTGTCACCAGGAGGCTGCCCCTTCTCACCCCAGGACTGCGACACCGCAGCATCTGGCCAAGGTGCTGACTTTCGGCTGTGCCCTGACTGCCTCCTGGGGCAGAGCTGCATCCGCCCAGGGCGCTCTCCTGGCCTACCACTTGGAGAGGCTCTGCATGGACTAGGAGCGGCCAACCTGAAGCCAGCCCTGATGGGACCTGAGAGGCCAGTGGTGGGGACCTGCCAGCTGTCTGCCCAACCATCAGCCTGCTGAGCCCCTCCCTGCTGCAGGCTGCGTGGCCGCCCACTGCGGCCTATGATGGAGCCTGATCCGTTCAACCCTGGGGTTAAGGGCTCTGCCCTCTTTACCCACCAGCAACTGACTCTGCCTCCTCGGCTTCCCTACCCGGCCCTCTCAACCTCTCGCCCAGCTGCTGCCTGTCACCCGCTGTCCTCCCTGCTGCAGAAATTATTTTTATAAACTCCTCCTTGACTGAAGAGCCACTTTAAAGAATTTAAAACACTGCTGCTCTCTCCTAATGAGAGGGAGAAGAGACGCAGCGGCACTAAATTCTCTAGAGCTTTCCTGTAGCATTCTGATGTCACCGTCTCTGGATATATTTCTCTCCCCACAACACACAAAATATTGGCTGGGGAGCATCACTACCTATTTTAGAATCATCCCCTTGAGCACTCTGTCTCCTTCTAGGATTTCCAAACACTATACAGTGTCAATACCACAGACTTCAAAACTTGGGGATGGGTTGTAAGTTGGGATATGATACCAGACCCCTGTTCTAAGGTGCACCTGCCCGGTGTCCACCATGCCCCCCTCCCCCACTGGGCGGGCGGACAAAGATACCGCCCCTGTGAGCCCAGCCAGATGGAGACACTGGTGCCTTGGTCCTCACGAAGGACCACAGCTGCCTCGGGTGCCCCATGAAGCCAGCCCTGTCTTTATCTGTGGGGCGTCCAAGCACCCCTAAAGCCTCAGGGCTGCAGCCCTAACACTTCCTACCCTAGCCTGCCCATGGCCATCCGGTTAGTGTTTGTTTTTTGAACCTAACCCTCTGACTCCCAACTATTTGGAAAGTAGGGTGCCTGCTTTATCTGATGCTCACCCTTACCCTAGCCGAGGGATTGGGGGGCTTCCCTGCAGTGAAGGGGATGGTCCTGCAGAACCAGAGGCCACTGCCGCTTGGCTGCAAGCATCACTCGTCACCCAAACACCCACCACGCCCCGGGGGCCCCCTGTGCCCCTCCAGCACCCTCGGGTAGGGACAGTAGCACATCCGGGTGCCCGCCCCGCCCCGCCAGCCTCCGGAATTGGGTCTCTTCTCTGGTCCGCGCAGTTCTCCACACCAGCCGGTGTGGCTGAGGTCCCACGGCCCACTACCTGCAATGCTCCCTTGTCGTTCACTTCCTGATGCAGATAAGGCCCGAATTCAGGCTGCCCACCTCTCTTGCGCAGATGAGAAAACAGCTCCTAACGTGTCTCCCTGCTTTCAGTTGTGCCCCTGAAATACATTCTTTGTGGTGAAGCAGGGGGACTCTTTCTAAAGCCTCAGGCGTACATGTCCTTCCACACCTGGACTCATCCTTCTGTACCTGGACCCGTCCTTCCACACCTGGACCCCTTCGAGGGCTGCCACTCACCACCAACCCCACCCACTTCTTGACCAGCCCTGCCCACCTCTCCAGGCTGAGCCATTTCTGGTCCTGACCTCGCCTCTGCAGCATTAAGTCCTGGATTCAAAGCCTGCCACTGCCCTCAACTAGCAGTGTGACCTTGTCAGTAGGTGAGGTTAGTCAGAAACCTAATTTACCAGACGAGGTGAATTTAGGCTGGGAGGCTGACAATGATTATTACCACTGACAGTGATGATTATGATAATAATAATGACAGCTTGGGCAAATTAATTAGGCAAAACATTTAAACTCTTAAAGCCTCCATTTCCTCATCTGTAGAATGGGGGTTGTAGGGTTGATGTGAGGCTTAAATGGAATAAAATAGTCACAGCCTGTATTTCAAGCCTAGAAAGGGCAAGAATTCAATACAAGTGAGCTGTTATTGTGGTGTTGATGCAGCCCCTGGATTCTAGTCCAGCTCCCTTCACTGCCCTGACCTCCTTCCTCCACAACCTGCTCATCTGTCAAGTCATATTTTAGATGTCACCACCGCTAGGAAGTCTTCCCGGATCCCTTTGACCCCCTTTAGGTGCCACTTCCAGGTATTCCTGCTCCGGGCCCTATTACAGGATGGACTTCTCATCCTGAATTAGTTGTCTGTTCCCCCTGCTAGTCTGGGAGCCCCTCGAGAGCAGGACATGCATCTTACTGGTACGGTCATCTCATACCCCGTGTAACACTTGTAGTGGATGAGCAGGAGACATATGGTATGGGAACCAACAAAGGCCTAGCAAACTCCACATCCACACACGCTGGTCCCCAGGGCAGGACCACCTCTGTCCTTGAGGACTTCTTCGTCCAGATGGGCCGGCAAGAATAATAAGCATCCAGCAATGGGGAATGGTTCAAGATGGTACATGGGCGCATTACAGAGTGAGCAGAATGGACAATCAGCAAACCGAGCGCTCAGAGAAGGGAACTATTACTGTCGGCATATTGAATATTGTTTGAAATAAGTGGGCCATCGACTAGGACATGGAAATTGCTTTTGTCATACAGAAAGTTTCATTGCAATGGTACTTGCGGTAACAGGATTTGACTTGTAATACAGAGCACTTATAGGACCTTTGTGATTCCCGAGCACTTACCGAACATTCATGAAATGCATACTGTAAAAAAAATACCCCAATTGTTGGGAGATTGGCAGCTCTAATTTCCTTGCAGCAAGTCTTCAATTGCTCCTTGATCACAACCTTCTGACTGGGTTCTGGGATTTCTCTTCCACGGGTTCATCCAAGGTGGGCGCGGGCCTCTGGGTCTCTGCCCCAGGGCAGGTGGGCCTGTCTGCCCAGAGCAGTGCCTCTGGTCTTCCTGAGGACAGGAGAGGCTGGAACACCTCAACCCAGACTCTGGCTCCTGGCAGCTTCTCAGCTAACAGGAGCTTCTCTCCTTGCTGAAAGAGGACACTGGGCTTCAAAATAAGGCCGCGGCTCTTCTCTCTCCTGCAAGAAGGAGACCAGCACATCTCTGCTGGGGGCTTTGGGACACCCCAATGTAGCTAGCTGATTCATTCTCCCGATGAGCTGTCCTTGTACCGAGGAGCTCCTGTCACCTCACCTTAGCATTTCTGTTTGCTGTGACTCACCACCTGCTGCTGGCCCAGCCCCCAGGCTTTCTGGTTACCTGACTTGGTCCCGATGCCCTGGCCCCCTCCTGCCCCTCCTACCCCTTCCTAGGACAATGCTAGGCACCTGGCAAGCTCCTTCCGAGGGTGGGCTGTCCTCATCATCATTATCACCATCTTTCTCAGAGCCCAGCTCTATCCCAACCCCTTATGACTAGGTTTCTGAGTGATATCACCTAACGAGAATGGAGTCTTCTTACTTGGACTTTTCAGCACACGAAGCATTTCCATGTATAGATTCTTACTTCAGCCTCACAGCAAACCCGGAAAGGTAAAGAGCAGGGCAGGGAGTTGCATTCACATTTTTCTGGCCAGGAAGGGAGTTGCTGAAAGGTGAAGTCACGTGGACCAAAGTCAGTCCTGTGCTCATCTCAGACCCAGAGCTTCGACTCCCCATGATGCATAATTTTTAGACCACAGTTCACAGCAAGAAATACATTGTACACCAGGGCCTAGTGCCCCCACAGGCATGCACACACATCCCACAAAACTGGAACAAAAGTTTCATAAAACAGTACTTCCTTCACTGACTGTTAGCCCCGCCCCGCCCCTCCCCTCCCTCTCGTCTCCCCACTAGCAGGGCATAAGCCCCTCGAGAAGGAGAAGGGGAATCTGCCCTTTCCTACCCTACCTTCCCATCCCCCAGCTCTGCTTCTCACCTGAAATTTTTTTCTCCTCACCACTTCCTCAACCCTGATTCACTCCTTTGCACTTGTCTGCACCACTCTCGGTATAGGTTATGAAGGAGGTGAGGTCAGGGACTGCTCTCTGCAGCCCTCGCGGTGTCTGTCCAGGTCTGAGGCCACACACAGGGCTCCATGCGCTGGTCTGGTGGGCCGGCTGGCGGCTGGCGGGGGAGGGGTACTGTCTCCCAGCTCCCCTCCGGCGCTCTTCAAATGACCTTGGCCGCTCTCTTGACAGGGCATATCTCACTGTGATTAATACAGACCCCTTTGGAACCATGACACCTGCCGGCGACAAATGTTTTTTGGGCAGAAGGTACTGGAAATGCAGCATCTAGAGATAGCAAGACTGGGGCCAGGATGGAGGACGGGAGAGAGGACAAGGTGAGGAGGGGAGGTGCAGGAGGGGAGGTGGGGGGACTGAAGCTAGTCAGCTTCAGCATGACTAGCCCCGTGAGTCAGAACGGAGCTCGGCAATGGATGCTCACCAAGGGGACCCTCCCAGCACCCCCTTGGGCAATGCAAATCCTGGGTGTGTGCTCAGCGCTTAGCCCCCAAGGAAATGTTCATACCTGCTACCTTTCCCCAGCTGGCCTCTGCTGAGAGGGTCACAGGGCCCAGACCGCTCACCCTGCAGGTGTTCCCAGAGCGCCCTCCCAAAGTCTGCCTTCAGCTTCACTGTCGCCTGGTGAGAGGGCTCTTCTCTGTATGCCCAGTCAGGGAAACTGAGGCTGTTCAGCAGTATGCCAAAAGTGGTGAAGAGCAGAGGTCTGGTGCCCTTTTCCCCCTCACAGGGACATCTGCTTAGAGCACTGGGTCTCAACTGGGGTGCTGGAAATAATAATTATTATTTTTTTAAGATCTATTTATTTATTTATTTTAGGGAGAAAGAGCAGGGAGAAGGGGCTGAGGCAGAGGGAGAGAGAATCTTGAGCAGACTCCACACTGAGCAGGGAGGCCAATGCGGGGCTCCATCCCAGAACCCTGAGATCATGACCTGAGCTGAAATCAAGAGTCAGACGCTCAACTGCCTGAGCCTCCAGGGTGCCCCCGGAAATAATTCTGATGGCTGGGTCCCCCTCCTACACATTCTGACTTAATTGATTTGTGTGTGGCGGGTGGGGTGTCAGCCATGGGTGGGAAGCACTAACGTGCAGCAAGGTTAAGAGTGACTGATTTAGATGCTACTAGAAGGTAGGTGTGGGGGGAGGGGAGGGGACGGATACAGTGACCTTGGGCCTGAGGGAAGCAGCTGGGATAGGATGGTGCTCTAGTCATGCCACTGGAGGGCAAGAGCTGCATGACCATGCTCCACACTGTCTTTGGAAGGCCATTCTTTTTCTGTGACCTCTCTCTTGTCCCCAAGGAGTCGTAGGGTCATGACCTGTGCAGGACAGCCATCATATCTGATGGCAAGCATCCTTATTAGCTTCTTAGCCGTTTCTTCCAGAAAACTCATGAAAACAGTAGGCTCAGTGAGGTCAGAGAACCTGTCTGTCTCCATGATCATTACTCTGTGAGTATGACTTGTGGGGGT
Source organism: Taxidea taxus jeffersonii (assembly GCA_003697995.1). NCBI lineage: Eukaryota > Metazoa > Chordata > Mammalia > Carnivora > Mustelidae > Taxidea > Taxidea taxus. The sequence goes on along the minus strand of ML096956.1, from coordinate 4,792 downwards.
GTGTCTGCAAAAGTTGGTGGAATGTGGAGTGAGCAGGGAGCAGAAGAAAGAGCATGCTCAGTCCTGTTGGACGGACACAGAAGTGGATCTGGAAGGGGAAGGGGAATGATAACAATAACGTGTGCAGTAGTTCCCTTGGGCGGGGCACAAATGAGGCTCGCCTTTACTAACTCCCTAGAATCTTCCCCGCAGCCCTGTGCATGAACCTCATCAGCCTACACTGCGGAGAAAGAAACAGAGGCTCAGAAAGGTTCACATTTTGCCAAAGTTTGCACAGCAAGTGGGTGCTCAGACCGACAGCACCCTGTCCCACTGCCCCAGCACTACAGCCCGCTCTGGAATGTTCCAGCATTCCTCCCCGCCCTGCTCAGGCACACTGGCCATGAGGCAATTGTACCCTCTAGGTCCACCCCTCTTCACCAGCTTCTGAATGATTAATAAATTCCATAGCAAATCCTGTACAGATTGGCACAGACCTCTATTCTTATAAGCAGTGTCTTCTCTGGCCAGCAGCCGAGAGTGGTGTTCAGGGTCACGGCAACCGTGATGGGAGGAACAAGGGGAAACTCCATTACTGAGAAGAACTTGCACGCGGCCCCTGGGGATAGCTGCTTCTGACCTCGATGTCCTTTCTCCTCTGTAATTTCTGTGATTCTGGGATTCTACCTAAGTCTCCTTTCGCACGCAGCACCCTGAGTCTTGGTCCCCATGAACCTTTGCTAAAGAAGGTCAAGGTGTTCAATCATGCCCGGTGCTGATTAGCAAGAAGGTGTGGGATGGTCCGTTCCTGGGGTGCTGCTCTCCTTGGGGGGGGTTGGGTCTCATCCATAGCCCAGCCTCTCACAGCCAGGGGCCAGGCCTGGCACTCTCCTGACCCTGCGGAGCCCCAGCTGACCTGGTGCAGGTGTGTCAGAGGCGCAGACCAACAAACACATGGCCTCCCTCTGGAAAGCCTTGCGATGTTTCCCTCCCTGCCTATTCTCTCATTGCCTGCTTTCTCTAAGGCTCTGGCTTATTTTTTTAGGTCATAGGCTAATGGATCCAGCTTCCTCAGTGAGATTAAAATGTATTTCCAAAGCCAAACAGGATGGGTTTGGTTGAATTTGGTGCTGTGTGGAGGAAACAGCACAGGTGGTGTGTTCTGCAATCAGCAACCCCCTACAGGCTGGCGGTCCCAGCTTCAAGGTGGGCGTGGGGTGTTGCAGTGGGGCTTGCAGGTGCCGCAGGAAGATTCCTGGAGGTGAGGCCGAGCCTTGAGGTCAAGGCTAGTCATTACTTAGGTAACCTTGGGAAATGACTTAGCATCTCTGCATCTCTGTTTCATTATCTATAAAGGGGACCTAATCATATAAACCCCTGCATCTAATTAATATGGGACCCACAGAGCACTGTGTATATGACAGCAGGTCACGCATACCATCCAAGTGCTAGTTAGGCCTTGTGCTTTTAAACGACTCCTTGATTTTGTTTTTTTAAAGATTTTTATTGATTGATTTGAGAAAAAGAGAGAGAAGGAGAAAGTGCATGCATGCATGAGCAGGAGGAGGAGCAGAGAGAGAGGGAGAAGTAGACTCCCCATGAGCAGGGAGCTCCAAGCAACCAAGCGAAGCCACGTGGGACTCGATCCCAGGACCCCAGGATCATGACCGGAACCAAAGGCAGACCCTTAACCGACTGAGCCACGAAGGCACCCCGAATGACTCTCTAATTTAAAAAAGAGTCCCTTCTGGAGGGGATAGGGACACCCCTCACATGGGATTCGTTCTCCCACTTCTCCGGTACCCCGTGTCCACTGTGACTGTTCAGGCAGGAGCGGGGCATGGTAGGGACAGTGCCTGGTCTCTGCTCAGATCATTCAGCCCTTTCTGGACCTGAGACATGGGGTGCCTCCTGATAGGAGAGGCCGTGAGAGAGACGGGGTTCCAGAACAGGGAGGGGTAGGGTCCCAATGCTTGCTCAGTCCAAGTGCCAGTCCCACAGAGCCTTGGAACCTGCGTCAGCCCTGGGAGAGAGGCCCCCCAGCCCCACGCTGCCTGGGCCCTGAGCATCTCTCCTGAGCATCTCATCATGAGGTTACACTGGGACCATTGACCGTTGGGGGGTCCCAGCTGGTCGGGATAGAACCCAACAGGCACGAGACCAAGGACACCTGTGTGCACATGCGTGGGGATGTTGCACAGACTCGAGAAACCCCTGCTCCCTGGCATTTCAGTGGGTGGTGCCAGCGTCGCCCCAGGTACTGGGCTGGGCTCCGGGGCCAAAGGATGGATGGACTGAGGCCCAATCCTGGGCCCTCCTGGCTGGCTTTCCACCTACAGGCAGCCTTCTTCGTGGCTGCTGCGGAGGACGAGCTGAGAGAGATCAGGCTTAACAGGGAAACTCCAAGTTATGAATGACTCCAGAGGCTGTAATTAGCTGGTTCTCAGCTGCTGTATTTTTAGACACAAATATTGTCACCAGACGTTTCGCAGCCGCCCCAGAAGCTCTCTCCTCACAGGAGCCCCGCTCCTCCTTTGCGGGAGGGAACTTTCCCTTCTCAGGTAGGGCTGGGATTCCAGGACCCCCAGGGACTTACAGCCAGTGCTCCCTCTTCTGTCCTGAAAATCCTCAAGGAAGGTTGAAGAAGGCCTGGGGCTGGGAGGCCACGTACCCAGCTTCCTTCCCCTGCCCATCACAGCCTCGCTTGGTGATGGGAGCCATCTGGCATCCATGAGCCCCTTCTAGAGCCCAGAAACAGCCAGGGTGGGCTCCTTTCTACTGTCAAACAAGAAACAGTGCACCCAGCTGGTGGGGTGTTCATTATCTACTAGCTGTGTGACCTTGAGCAAGCTAAGCCTCAGTTTATCCATCTTAAAAATGGGAAACAAGAGCAGTCACCATGTTATCCTCTTAGGAAAGTGGTCAGGATGGTGAGAGGTGCTCCCACGTGGGGACATTCCTGTCCCAGGGAAATCCCTCAGTGAGTGTCCCCTTCCTTCACCGCTTCATCTTGGGGAGCCCAGCATCTGGAGGCCACCAATTCGCAGAGGTCATTTGTGGACACACCTGCAGCCCTTTCCTGATGGACATCAAACTGAGCTCCTGCCTCCGTAGGCTGCCCCCGAGTCCCACCTCTAAAATCCCCCGGGGAAAAAAGGAGACATTCAGCCCTTCACTGGTTATGTGCTTCCCTCAGTGCCAAACACCGAGTCTGACTGATTTCTCCCCCCGTGAAGTGACAAGCTGAGAGCTGTACTAGAACCAGACTGAGTAAATGTCATTTATGTTGGAACTACTGCCTGGCTCCTTTTAACCCAAAAGAATCGAAACTTGGTGTTAGAAAACCTGGTTTGAGTCCTGCATCTGCTAACTGCTAGCTCTATGGTCCTGCCCATGTACCTGAGCTCAGCGTCCTCATCGGAGAGAGGGAGATGCTTCTATTCCTGATTTCAGAATAAATGAGCTTATGTATTTGTGAGGCCCTGTGGAGTGCAGCGTGCTGTAGGAACACATGGGATTTTGAGTACCAAAGCAACTGTTTGGGTCCAGTTGGGTGAGAGAAAGAGACAGAGACAAGGGAAGGAGGGTGGAAGGGAGGGAGAAATCATTACGATAACCCTATGAAATAGGTTACTAAGATGATACCCATTTTACAGATAGAAAATTGAGCCACAAGGAGGTGGCTCACATTCACATAACAAGTGGTAGAGTTCCAGAACCAGAATCCCCCATGCTCTTACCAAGAGTCTGACCTGGGCCAGACACTGTGCTGGGCTCTTGAGATAAAAGTTGGGAAGGACCCAGTCCTAGTTCCCAGGCAGCTTACCACTTGGGAGGGAGAGGATTCAAGCTGGGATGCCCGACTTAGACTGGCCATTAGAGACAATCCTGGCCTCCAGATGAGTTTTCCTGGCAGTGATTCACTGAAACGAGGAGTCATCAATAGGAAAAAAAAAAAAGCCATTACGGATCTGACCAGAGCATAACATTCTTAAAAGTGTCCATCCCCAGAATTACATTTTGGGGAAGATAGTTTGTGTTTGCTAAATAGCAGAGAATCTGAAAAAAAAAAAATGAAAAAGAAAAACCCAAACCCTACCCATAGCATAGAAGAAAAATATTACAAATGTGTTTGCAGTGCTTTATGGTTTGAAAAATGATTTCATCAACGCTCACTGTGTTTCATATTAACCAGGAGAAGGACAGGGGAGAGCTCTGCAGAACCGTCTTTGTGTGAGAACAGTGAGTGGTGGGCGTTTCCTCTCTCCTGTTTATCTGCCCTCCCGTCCAAGCTGGAGCTTGGTCCTGAATCTCTCTGAGGTCACCCTCTTCCTACGGCCCCTCTCAGTCCCTAGGAGTCCTCCTCATCACCCATCCTGCGGTCACTAGCCAACAGAGAACAATCACTTTGTCTACCTTTTAAACTTCTTGCTCAGACTGTCCACAGGAGTCATGGGATCAAGAGACTGTCTCCCACGGGAATGATGGTGGCTGAGGACTGAAGTCTTACGGCGTGCTAAGTGCCGTGTGATATTAGATGTGATACATCTAATTCCATTTCTTCTGCAATAAGTGCTCTTGTCATTCCCCTGTTCAGATGTGCAGTAGAGTCCTGTAGAGCTTAAATAATTTGTCCCATTGACACAGTCAATAAAAGTTGGGCTGCCATATAAGAGAGGATGGTGTCCTAGAAGGAGGAGGGCTCATAGCCTAGGGGAATGGGGGCTGCAGGGGTCCCCAACAGAAACAGGGAGCAGAGGAGAAGAGACCACTTGGAGAAAAGGTGTTGATGAAGTCTCTACCTCTCTAGGCC